>QLPC01012453.1:18309-44922 GCA_003314055.1 Lactifluus hygrophoroides
CCTCTACAGATCAATCGTCCTCCTAGACCAACGACCCCGAGCAACGGTTCTGTTGTCTCTAATGGCTCTCCCACAGGACCCTCCCGTCCCCAAAGGTCCGAGTTTCGGGTGAATAATGCGCCTGACTACTCTGTCTCCGATGCCGCCCCCCTGGCGCGAGTTTCCAGGGACCGCAATGATAGCACGAGTACTACGAGATCAGATATGTCCAGCTCTAACCGTGACATCTACCGTGGGGTCAACGGGAATTCATCAAGCCCGAGATCGAAAAGGACTGCTCGATCTGGCACGGATGAGTCTGATGTGACATCTCCGGCATCTCTGACCTCGGTTGTATCCGCTTTCCAGAGCGGTCTGCGGTGGAGGGCTATGAAGGCCCACGGTGATAGCCAGTGGGAAGAGCGTCAGCAGGCAATCAAAGCAGAAAGTGCTACTCAAGAACGTATTAAGCGCAGGATGCCCGGGCGCAAGCAAACCGGCGCAGCCAAGGCTGGTGACATTGATGGTGCGCGCAATGGACCCCCCAGTAATCACTTTCTGATTCCCTTGTCAGCCGTATTGGACCGAATAAAGGATGACTGGGAATTTGTCATCGATCCGGAAGTAAGAATCGTCTCTTCCGGCATGGATGACCGCAGAGAATATAACGGATATGCTTTTTCTCAGTTCAATCCCGTAGATCTTGCTCTTCAGATCCTTGATGATTCATCAAGGGGGAAAGATATGAACTCGTTTCTTAGGACGAAGCTTATGCTCTCGCAGGCCCTTAAAGGCTCAGTGGATAGTATGCAGCCTTGTTATCCTGCTTGACAACGTGCTAAATTCTTACAGAACATTTTCAGGCCTTTGCTGCTGCTTTACCACACCACGCGTCTTTGTTGAACCACCTAGGAGACACTCAGACACAGATTAAGACTGCGAGGGCTTTCCTTCAAGAGACCAAAGATGCATTGGGTAACAAACGTGCGGACCTTGTCCAGATGTGGACAAGAGGGCAGTCATTAGAGGAAATGCTCCGTATTCTGGACCAGATGTGAGTTCTTTTCCACACCAGTTTCGGAATAGTACGCTCAATCGGCTTAGTGAACGTCTCAGACTGGTCCCTGATGTACTGGAAAGTCTGATATCCGAGAAACGCCTGTTACAGGCGGCTGTCCTACTTGTACGAAGCCTGAAGACGATAAAAAAACAGGATATGCTCGATATTGGAGCGGTCGCCGATCTTCGCGCGTACCTCATTGGGCAGGAATCGGTCTGTACAGTCGGTCTTTGTCAATCTATGTGCCAAATATCACTAAGGATCATAATTAGGCTTTGAGAGACATCCTTATCGACGAGCTACATAACCATCTCTACCTGAAGTCTTTCTGGTGCGAGAGCCGTTGGGCCCCTTACATCGTTGGTCAACAGTCCAGTAAGCCGTTGACCATTGCGCCTTCTCGTTTGACCGAGTTTATCAGTTCCGAGAGTTGAGTTCGAAGACGAGCCGCTAGTTTTCAATGACCCCACTCGACATCCTCACTCACCAAACTCCCCGACTGTGACTAACAATTCTTTTCCGTCCTCGAGGTTGTCCCGATACCTTCATGACCTTGCACTTCGACCCAATGACCCTCCCGGCGATATCGATGATTCTAAGTTTGGAGGCTCAAGTTCAGGGCAAGGCGTGTCAACAAGCCAATCGTATTCCAACCCAGGTGGTCCTTCGACAACCACTTCATTTTCGTCCATGTCCAATTTGGCCAGTGTTGGTCAAAGTCAAAACCAAAGGAACCCGGAATCGGATTCTTTTGCTTACATCGAGACTTTACTGGAGTCACTTTCAGTACTTGGGAAACTTGGCGGCGGCCTCGATATAGTCGCCCAGCGACTCCCGAGTGAAGTCTTTGCTCTTGTTGAATATACTGTAGACGAGGTTAGCGAACGCGCTGAGTACAACCGTCGCGCGTCGTTGTTGTTCGGCAACAATACGGGTCCCAAGAGTCATTCCACCTATATCGTCACATCAAAAACTGCTGTCACTGGCGGTCACTCATTGAACATACCCAGCTCACGGGGAGATGGGACTCGAGCAGGGCATAGCTTACTGATCAGTCCACTACAACTACGACTCACCGCGCTCGAGTCGTCTACCAAACATGCAGATCACGAGATTTTACGAGATTTATTCTGGACATTATATTCCAAAATGGACGCTGTCATGCAGGGGCTACGAGTAGTGTACGAAATCGCGAACAGAATTGGATCGGTCAGTTGGATCTATGTTTTACTTGCACAATATTTCACTATAACACCCTTACTCTTAGAGACGAGACTTCAAGGATTCTTCGGGGACCAAGCCCGGCGCACTATTCCCGCTGGCAGAGGTCTGGATGCCCATACAAGCTGAAGTATGTCAGTATTGGTAATGAACTGCGCATGATTAACGAATTTGTTTAGGTCCAAATCTTGATAAATGACTACCTAACAGATGAAGAACAAGGTGTCATGTCTGGTCGCAATCCAATATCATCGATCAATGATGTGTTGCGAGAGAGTAGATTCTCGCGGGACAGATCAAAGGTGCATACATCTGCCTTTGGACCTCGTGGCACCTTTACGATGATGAGTCTCTGTAGCACGTGTTCAGATTCGCCGATACCGATCTCAAGCTCAGTGCCAAGTCTCTACGCGAACCTGAAGATGAGCTTAATCGCGTCCTCAAGAATACCGTCCCCGGCCTCGTGCAAGGCACATCAGAAACTGCTGTCCAAGCTACATTGGCTACTGTTGGGACGGATGAGCGGCTACTTGGCACAGATCAGCACCACCGCCTGCTTGTTAAGCCTGACGCATTCCATATAAGCGTACTCTTTCAACCTATGCTCGCTTTCATCGATCGCGTGATGGAGATCCTGCCATCTGGATTCAAGGCTGCAACAGCATCAAATGCCGTTTTGGACGAATTTGTATTGAAGGTTTATCTGCCACAGTTAGAAGAGAAGGTTTCTCTACTATTTCACCAAGCTGTAACGGGTAAGACACTGGACTTGTGCGTGATATAATTGGAGCTGAAACCACGAAAGGGCCAGAGGCCTTCATGCCTGATGCTTCTTCGACTTGGTTATCTGCGGAGCCTTTGGTAAATGTAAGTGTCGTGTGTACGCATGTGGATTGCTATTAACTATCGCACAGGCGAGTACAACATTAATGGCTCTTATCAACTCCCTATGCGCAATGCTTAGGACGACACCATTTCACCGGGAGAATTACGCCCGGCTAATTCTTGCGGTCATTATTCAGTTCTATCAGCGCTGTAGCGATCGTTTTCAGACCCTCATAACATCTCTTGCGAGCGCTGATCAAGATTCTCGGGTTGCTCTTGCCGCTCAGTGGGCACAAGTCCCAGAAATTGCTGTTTGTTTGAACGATTTATATCACTCTCTGGTGCATACTGCAATAGTTGGTGCACGCCCACCCAGGCTAAATCTAATTCCAGGACACCATCACAGAAAAGGACGAACTATACCGCCGAGAATGTGACGCTGAGGCGCGGTTGACCGGGGACAAACCAATTGGAAAAGAGGACCTCATAAGTCCATTGAGAAATGTTGCTGCGCTATGTAATTTGTATCGAAGTGTGGTAAGCTTATACATTCTCCACATTGTGGTCCTTCATTGTGACGCCCCAAAGTCATGGTTCACAGCTGGACTCAACATGCTGAAGGCTGTACCTGAAGATAGCCTTTCCCCAACTTCCGCGATACAGATCGAACCCGCCAGCGCCAACACCCCTTTCACACCATCCTTGCCATTCCTCTTGCCTCTGGGCCCCGACGAGCAGCTTCAACTTCCACTTTCAAAAGAAATGGCGTTGTACGTTACACGGTATTTGTGATAGACAAGGGGTGCTGATGAATGCTATAGGCGGTTTCATGCTCTGCTTAAGACGTACGAGCAATTATCAGAGTTGCTCCTACACACCATCCGAATAGATGTACGCTGCCGTGTAGCGCATTATCTTGATCTTGCAATCCGTCACGTGAGCATCTCTGATCCATCTACTGAACCTTCATCTAATTTTGGTTGCAGGGTAACTACCGTATAGACCGAGATATCGGCGAACCAGACCCACATATAATAGATCTCAATTTTGAATTGGGAGAATATCATGACATTGTATCTTCAACTTTGCCACTCCAGGAGCAAAAGTGTGTCTTCTCATCGCAACAATTGCATTTCTAATCACCTTGGACAGGTTTATCTTCAGTGGAATTGGGTTCCTCATGGATGATCTCCTCATTTACAATGCCCGACACATTCCTCTTGCAAATGCTCTGGGGATGAAGAAGATAAGCCGCAACATGCTTGCTCTCCAGCAGTGTGTGAAGACCGTCGTGAGCGATGCACGTGATGGAGAGCTCCTTCGAGCTGAAAAGTACTATTCGCTCTTTGCACTTAATCCCCAAGTATGTCGAGGTCACTTGAGGTTCCATATCTGACCTTCATCTTTTTAGGACATGCTCGCCTCGATCCGGAAGCAGCAGACTTTCACATTCGAGCAGTATGAAGTGATGCTCAACCTGCAGTGCGGTGTTGACCAGAGTCTAAGAGATCGCTCTGGAGCTCAAGCAATGAACAAAAACTATAGCATGTATATTATTGATCTGCACGGACTAGAGATGGAGGCCCAGAAGGATGATACCTAACAAATCTCTACATGATCCTGTAATGAACACTGACGTATACTTATTCAACTTCGCAAGAGACTTGAACATCCCCTTCCTGTGATACTTGGGAGGCGAGCGATGATGACGTGTTCATGAACAGTCATGTGGAGGCATGCAGAATTCTTGACCAAACTGTATAAGGATATCAGTCACAGCTAAGGGAAACCTTTCATTTGTTGACGCGGTAAGTGGTAAGCTGATATTAATGATGAATGCTATGGTAGCTACAACATGAGAAGTAAGCGAGATGCCCGATGTAAAACGAGCCACAAACACAAACTGCTTGGCCGATTAGAAATTCATATTCCCGCGTTTGAGCCATGCCAGGTCAACAGCGTCCACTTCCTGGGAATGTGTTTTCTCGTGTTGTACGCGCTCCAATAAAGCGTTGGCAGCTAGTGACACTTCGTACTTACCCGTAGCGGGACCGTTGGGATTGCTCGCTGGTACATAGGAAAGAATCGGAACGCGGCCAAGAAGTTCCCGATATCGTCTGCGGAGATATCTGTTCGGCAGCATTTGCCGTTCAGTAATGGTAGGGGACTTGAATGTGTGTGAGTGGTAGAGAGAATCGGTTCTACGAGGAGCGGGCGGCCTCTCGGGAACTGCGCCAGCGAGTGTCTTGAGCTCATCCAATAGCCCCGCGGTTTGCATACCAACGCCTCGAATTCGAGAGCCGATAACGGCATCCTTCTGGAAGGAAGTCTCTTGCGTTCCTTGATGTTTTACAGAAACCTCAAGTGGGGGGTATATCCGTCTCCACTGGTTCGAAAAGTAGCGCCAGCGGATGTTGACTTCGCGACGTTTGCTAAACGGCCCGAAAAGACTAGCATCGTCAGATGATGGGTCTGCTCTTGACGGTAACGTCGGCGGATTGCGAAGATGAACGGGTTTTAAGACCTTCCCGGCCTGGCGAGCGTAAGGAGATAGGAGTAATGCAGTAAGTTCTGGAGAGTACGCTGGTGGACGCGAGCGCTCAACAGACGGAATGATTCGGGGAAGTGTTGGTGCAGCAGGGTCGGAGAGTAGGGGCTAAGGGAGCTCGTGAAGGGGTTCATGCTGGCACAGGATGGTAGACATACCGTCATGATGCTCCATTTGAGCGGTCCTTTACGCCCATATGCTAGATCTAAGACATGGGCAAAGGCATATCTGTCCCCTTGGTTGGCACGTTTCAACTTCGAGTGTTCCTATGGGAAAATTAGCACCATCGTCAGCAGAGATCAAATTGATCACCTTTTTGAGACGATTGAATGTTGCTTGTCGTTGCTTATCCTTGCGACTGCCATCCAGTGCCGATTTGACGTCGACAGATAGCTTGAGGTGGAAAAACTGACTATAACAGCAGATTACGAAGAAGGTTCATCACGAGCTATGAAGAGATACCGAAGATATTCGTGAGGCAGAAGTCTCGTCTGTCTCAGAAGAGACCTATAGAGTGAGAAGACGTCTGACTTTGTGGGAACCATGGCCGGATGAGACCTGGTTGGCGGCAAATTTGCGTCACTCAAAATAGGAATCTTATACATATACACTGACGGACGACAACACGATCAATATGCTACACAAGCACGATGCCTCGAGCCATGAATATATTTCAGTCATAGCCCATTCCGCTTCGTTGCTTCGTCCGTTTCGCCTTTTTGTGGTGTTTCTTCCCAGGTGGTCTTCCACCTGTGCTGACCATCAACGCTCCGATCTGGGCATCATCCGCCGCAAGAGGAGTCCCATCATCTGCGACCGAAACGTGCTGAGAATACAAAATTGGGCGTGAGATGCCTTGTATTCTTCCCCCAGCACCTTTGACAAAGGGACGTGTGGCAAGACCTGCGGTTTCATCAAAAAATTGCTTGTCCAGAACATGAGATCTCTGGCTCTGGCCAGGTAACGACTGGCCCGGTAACGATGGTGGATCGAATGGGACATTGCTGGTGTGGTAAGTGCTAGCATTCTTGCTAACCCGAGTAGTGGGAGCACGCTTCTTTCCCGCAACGCGCCGGAGGGCCAGCTCCCACGTTTCGCGATTAAATTCATCCGCAGGATATTCGGGAGGGGGATGGCAGAATAATAGCTTTGCGTTCACGTAATCCTTGAGGATGTAACGTGCGGCGCGGGCCTCATCGGGAGTACCTTGTCCTGAGCGTGCAAACCCACGAGCCACTGATCAGAAGTCAGTATTCGTTCGGTGCATATGTAGGCAATAACCGACCAGCGTAAGCAACAAGTAGGTCCTCAGCACGCATGGTGCCATCTCCACCCTCCGGATGTGAAGATCTGATATTGAGCCCGTATGTCCCCTCAAGCACTGCTTTTGGAATCCGCCTGACCACCAGAGATACGGGTCCGGTATGCTCGCGGAGCTGGTCGATAGGCAGGACACCATCGCAAACAAGATCAGCTTTTGTCGTTGCAAACTGTGGGAATACCAATCCAGGGCAGTCGCAAAGGGTTAGTTTATCGGATAAATTGATTGTTTGGAAGTGTTTTGTCTTGCCAGGAGTGGATGAGACAGACACCTTCTTCTCCCCAAGTAGCGAGTTGATGGTACTAGATTTTCCAACATTCGGATAGCCGACGAGACCTACAACAAGTTTCTCAGGATGCTTCCCCGATGCATCGAGGAACTCTACATGATCAGGCGATATGAACAACTATGCAATTAACCGCTGGCGGAGACCTCACCAGTTAAGTTCGGCGCGGATGCAGCGAAGAGATCCTCTAGCTCAACGACCGAAAGTACCTTAGCACGAGGATCACCGATGCCGTAGGAGTCGGAGTCGGAGTCGGAGCCCACGTCTTTTTCTTCATTTTCGGATTGGATAGAATCGGCTGACCCGCCTGAGATGGTGGAACTGCTATCTGCTTCTAGTGTGCTGTCCTGTGTACGTGCTTTTTCATCCTCTTCTGGGAATGTAATGCGCTGGTTTTCCTCAGCTGCCTCACCGTGGGCGAATGGTTGTTCTGCGGTGGCCAAAGCTTCTCGCAGTGCTTCCTGCCGAGCGGTGGCGTTAGCTGCAGAGTAGAAAGCGTAGTGAATGCCCTGTGAATCAAAGTAGTCTGCCCAGACGCGTCTAGCGGATGAGAAGTGAGCCCCAAACAACTACACTATACCCCGTGCACACCTTTGCTGTGACGTGAGGAGGTCAGCCTTGTTAAGTAATAATAAATTTTTCCGTTTTCCCTTCCCAGTCCCTTCCTCTCCCTCTGCACCCTCCACATCCTGGACGTAAGCTTCGAGGTCTTCACATCGAAACTTCAGAGGATTGCGAGCGTCGACAATTTGGACAATCAGGTGAGAACGTTCGATGACCCGCCATAGTTGTCTCCATACTTCAAGATTGCGTTCAAAAGGCGTCAACAAGAATTTGTCTCGATCCTGCAGCCTGCGAATACCGTAAGAATATATGGTCTGCACAACGGGTGCGATATTAGGGCTGTACATACTCTGCAAGGTCCCGTCTCCACTGGAGAAATGCGTCTTTTTCTTGTCGTTCCAGCTGGGCCTGTGTTATAGATTTGATCCAAGGTGGTCTCCTCGGAACTCGTAAGCGTTGCTTATGCTCTTTGTGCTTCACCAGGGTAGATATTTCCTCTTGTTCCGAAAGCAAGTGCGGGTTCTGAGACGTGCTCGTGGAGGCCTGAATTATCTTCAAATTCCTGCGCTCTAATGGCAGCATAAGCTAGAAACATATGCCATACAATAAGGGGGCTACCTGCAGTAAAGTCTGTGCCTGCCAGTTGAGCAGTATTCAAGAATTCGTCTAGACCTCTTTCTTGAGTGACAGACTTCAGATGGGAAGCTGGGTCAATGTCTGTTGTGTACTAAAAACAAGATTAGTGTCTTATGATAGATATTTGTCGGCTGCGTACCATCCCAGATTCCCGTGGTTGACGGGCGTCCCTGGCTCTACGGTTGATGATTGCCCTACCCAGCCCACTAGGATTAGGATTCTTCGACTTCGGTGCCTATTTTAACGTCAGACATACGTGCGAGAAGCCAAGATTGGCGCATACCATGATAACTCGCGTGCAGCCAGTGAGCGAGATGATTATTGGAGATCAGATTATCAGCGCTTGCACGGACCGGCCCCCTGTCGGCCCGAGCCGAGCCGAGAAACTGCCTCGGACACGTGATCGCGTGTAAGAACGCTCAGTCGAAGACTCACAGTGTGAGCTTGGGCATCAGTAAGTTATCGGTGACGCCATTACCATATTACGGTGTAATAGTGATATAGTGATACGTTGGTGCAGGTTGCCGCGGGACGGTCCGGCTCTGGCCGTGCAACACTGACTATAAGCGCGGCACGTCTTGCAGGATTTCACAGCACCTCTCCTGTGATCGGTTTTATACTTTAACATTCCACTCTTCCCTTTTGTCGACACTTCAAACTGTTCTCAAAGCTTTTTGTAGCCTGAAATACGTGA
Source organism: Lactifluus hygrophoroides (assembly GCA_003314055.1). NCBI lineage: Eukaryota > Fungi > Basidiomycota > Agaricomycetes > Russulales > Russulaceae > Lactifluus > Lactifluus hygrophoroides. The sequence goes on from QLPC01012453.1 coordinate 27,444, forward strand.
GACACCTCCGTATTACAGTACGATTGCCCAAAAAAGAAGTTCAAGTTGTCCCACCAAAGCCAGAATGGATGAAGATATATGCGCGAAACTTGTTTCGTTGGACAAGATAGATGGGAAGAAGGAAGGTGGGGCACATAGACACACACTGGTAGGACATGGCAGAAAAGTTTCCAGTACTGCTTCTTGGTGTCAACAAACCTATCACAATTGGACGGAATCCAAACCTTTGGTAAGAGCAATACATCCCATCTGGTCAATGAAGTGTTGCTTACCGCTTCTCTAGCACCTATGTGGTCTCGGATGTTTACGTCTCCAATGTTCATTGCAAGTTGTATGCGTAAGTGTAGGCGCATACCCCTTCACTTCGCAGCTTGACTATTTCCGTTCAAGAGTACACACCAGCACTGGTACCATCATGGTCTCGTGTCAGGTGCGTCTAAGCGTCCCCACGCTTTCTATTCATAAAAATCTCCGAAGGATCTCTCAACAAATGGATTTACCCTGAACGGGTATGAGGTGCGGCGCTCATCTGTGCTACTTATGGACGGCGACGTGATTGAGCTGCCATCTTCGCGAAGTGAGAATTACTTTTTAAATACGCGTGGATCAATGGCTAACCCTTCACCCCCCAGGATTTCAGTGCATACAGCTACGGACACATCGCAGAGAGAGGACCTCTATTTTTGACCCAACCCCACCAACGCAACCCGAGCAGAAAGTTGAGTTCCCGCTATATACCACGCTGCCACCACCTACTTGTAAAAAAACCAGAGGATTGGTGACTTCATTGTAACTTCACATAGCCTTGGAAGCGGGAGCTTTGCCACCGTTCATCTGGCGATGGATTGTCGTAAGCGTCGGCAGGTTGCTTGTAAGATCATAAAAGCCAAGAGTGGGAAAGAAGTTTCCAGCCTCATGAAGGAAGTAGATATACTCACCGCTGTTCAACATGTACGTGTTTCTGGTATTTTCGTTGACCTGAGTTGACGTGCTCCTGAATCAGCCCAATATCAACCGAATCCTTGCTGTAGAAGAGCACCAGCGCTTCTTGTCAGTTATCGTCGTGTTATCTCTGATCATAGTTCACCTATGTTTCCAGACATATTTTTCTTCAGCTCTGCACTGGCGGCGATCTCTTCACCTACATCACCAGTCACGAGGAAAGTGAAGGCCGACTATGTGAAGGAGAGGCAAAGTACATTATGTATCAACTCCTAAAAGCATTAGAATACCTCCACAAGAAGGAAATCTCTCACAGAGGTACGTGTTATGTTCGTGGATGATCGGCCTTCCTCACCCTTTGCACGAACAAGATATCAAGGTCTTACCGTTTGCTAGTTCGTGGATACCTTACTCACTGATCCTTAGCCCGAAAACATCTTACTACGTGCTCCGGGGCCTTACCCTCATGTGCAACTAGCTGATTTTGGACTTGCCCGCCCACGGGCAGCGAAGTCAACGTTGAACGTGTGTGGCACAGTGTCTTACTTACCTCCTGAAGGGATTCTAGCCCTCGACACCAAAAACCTAAAATACGTTGGCATGCCAGCGGATTGCTGGAGTATCGGCGTCGTCCTTTACATCATGTTATCGTAAGCGAGCTTTCTTTACAAAACATGATTGACCGTCCTGTCATTGCAGAGGTTGTCACCCCTTCGACCGGCAACGGTCACCCACCGCAAACGGGAGTCAATACGATTCTGCGTCGCAAACCTCCGAATCAGGTGAGCTCGAAACGAAGCAGAGGATTGTACATGGATACATCTACTTTTCCGGGGACATCTGGGATCCTCTACCTGCTGGTGCGTAGTTGGTTGCCTTCGTAGTAGTTGGCATCTATACTACCGCGGGCATGGCGACATTGACGAGCTTGTAGCACGGTCGCTCGTTAAAGGCCTATTACGATACAATCATGAGACTCGGTCAACTATTGCGATGGCTCTGGAAACACCCTGGATCAACTGCGACCTCAATGATCTGGAGAAAGCCTGCCGAGAACGCATCTCTTTGAATTGAGCCTATGGACTGATTCTCAACGTTTGTGTCATCCTCCAATCTGTCTACTTTACACGGCTGTCAATACTTCGAACTCTCGCAACGTCTAGAACAGATACAAAGAACAATGCTCCGTAGAAATAGAAAAAACAAACAAACATCTTTTACGTTGTCGACAGCTTTTCACGCTTTCAGAAGCTTGGCATGGACTAAGGTTGTGCGCTGGCATCAGTATCTCGTGGAGATTAAGGCTTCCTTACAATGTATATGATCTTCCGCAAAGGTGGAGACCTAACCCGGTGATAATCTGAGCCAACTTATTTCTTGAACAACTCGCTGCTTATGCTTACGAAGAAGTAACTGTGGTCATAATTGCTTTGCTCCCTGACGCATACTTGTACTTCGTCATGTCCTGCCCTACGCGCGGCGTTGAGGAAGTTCTCTGGAAGAAGTTGACCAGCTTTGTAAAATTTGTCACTGGTTCCCTGTATTGTCCGCACATCTATATCAGCCGTAGAGTGGATGAAGAACGATTGCTGCGAACGTAGTCAATAAGAATATGGACCGGGTCAGAATGCCTGGCAATTAATTCGGTCGCGTCATATTGTTCCTTCGCTTCCTCGATGCCACCTTGGAGGTACCCCACGAAAGCTTTCTGACCCCATGGCGCATTGATGGGATTTGCAATGGGTGCAAAGGCCGACACAGAGCGGTACTGTTTCGCTTTTGATGAAAGGTATGTACACAATGCCCCATGACCACCCATGCTATGCCCAAAGATAGACATGCGTGTCAGGTCCTGGATGACGACTGATTCAGCATATTAGCAGGGCGCAACATGAGCCAAGCTTGGTTCACGATGGGTACGCCAGCGATCTCTAGGACTTGCGGGATCTCGGATTGTATGTGCGTGCGCATGTTGTAATGGAGGGCGTACTTTGGGTTGGTAGCGTCCAAGTAGAAACCGGCTCCTTGTTGGGCAAGTAGGTGTGCGGTACATCTTGAGAAATTGTTCATCTGGGGTCGGGGGAGGAGGGTACACACCTGTGCCAAATTCCCAATCGTCATCTTCACCTTCGATTCCTGCACCACGAGGGGATGTATCGGGAAAGAGGATAGCAATACCTTCCTTGGAAGCGGGACCAAGAAAGTTTCCCTTCTGAGCGCTAGATTAAGCGACGATGTGCGTCAATGCATGTTTGCCGTTGGACCGCTGGCAAGCGTACCCATTATCCTCCGTGCAACTCAAACCAGCCAGGTAGAACAGAACCGGAACCTTAGCGCTTGCAGCATTTTCAGGTAGGAACAAGTTGAAACTCGCTTGTAAACCACCGAGAGCTGCGGACTGGTACCGGACCAAGGTCGATGGGCCTATAGAAAAAAGCAGCGGATTTAAACCTACTTTGAATCTGTACTTGATGAGATCACCCCCAAATGCCTTGTTTGACGAGACCTCTTCCAGAGTTCCGGACATGATGACTGCTGTAATTTACAAGTACAGTGCAGGAATTACTTGATGACATCATGGGTAGATATGGTCATGTGTGGGAGATCTAGAGCTATTGTCCCAAGTCCGTCTCAATCATCATCACTCCAAGACTGTCAACAACCCGATCGCCATGTCCCAACCTTCTCCTGCTGGTAGGTCACACTGAATACTCAGATTTCCAAGCCTTACATGCAACTCCAGTCAGAGTCGGTGGAAGACGCTTGTCTCTTCCCACTCGTGCTCGACCACACACTCAAGTGTCAGTTCCTTATAACGCATCTACATTTACGAGTTCGTCTAACTGAAACTCACAATGCCTTTATTCATGAACTAGTGACGAAGCCGTCCCGGCATCACCTGGGCAGCCTGCAGACTACCCGCGCCCTGCAGCGCCAGGAGCCGAATCGACCGTTGAGCATGCGCGTGGTGACGAGGAAGCGCCACCCAAAAAGGAGCGTCGCAAAAGTCACGGTGCCCATGAAAATGAACGACGTCTGCGTGAGAATCCGCAGCGCAGGGTAGACGGAAGCTGGCAGCGAAGAGAACAGAGTGGTGCATCCAAGATCAATGCACGCATCTCTCAACCAGGGAGCAAGGTTGCTGTTTAAAGCCGAATCCAAACTGATCCTTGACGAAGATGAGAAATCTACACGTATAAAGGAGAAGTCGATATGACAGGCCTATGTACTTCTAGCACGACATAAGGTGTATGTAAGTTCAAATCGTCTGTACGGAAGTTGAAATAATGTACTGTATACAATGTTACTGTTTGTAGAACCAGCTCGTACTGTACCGCAAGATGATATGCATGTGGGAACCCGGGGTGCTGCTCGCTCCCCATCTATGTCTCATCTCACTGGAGCACTCGATCTCAAGTTTGACGGTAGTACCACATTTCAAGCACTTGACTGTGGCCCAAAACGGTACAATCCAGCGAACTCGCAACAGGAGAGTATAACCGAAATGAATCATATTGGTCGGCGTGATAATCACGTAGAAGTGGTAATGAAAGGAAAGTGCTCATACAACAGCCTTCGCCCTCTTGCCACGTACTTTCTTTGGCGGAGCTGCTTTTGGTTCCCTTTGTGCTGAAATGAGGGCGGATACCCGGGCAATGGTGGCCTAGTTATGCCAGGTCAGTAAGAAGTAATAATCAGAGACGGACGAGCTGAAGTGGGATGGAATGTCATCGCCAATTCGTCGGGCGCTCTCGCCCAGTATCGAAAGAGACCCGATAGCGTATGACGAGTAACTCAGAGGAGTTTGATCGGCTCCATCTGGGTACAGTTTTATCTTGCAAACATGTCCACGCCCAACCTTCATAGCGCCTGACAGCGTTTCCAGTGGGTTCTAACGAGAATGCGGGATTTTGGGGATAGGGACGGGAATTGACGGCGATGGGAAATGAAAGATGTAGTACACTTACCGCACGGAGGTCAGGTCGGTAGCCGCGCCTGGCCGGTTGTGCAGCAATGCCGAGGGCGCGACGAGGGCCAGTCCGGCTGCCAATAGCAGCGGAGGTGTATGCGGAGCGAACACCACGTGAGGGTGCCGATTTCTTGCGATGTGTAATGGCAATGCCGTTGGCCGATGGCCTCACATCGATGGTCTAATAACGAAGCGGATGTTAACTACGAGGACGAGAGCGCGGGATAAGATGCTAACTTTGGCGTTGGCCAGACCAGAAAACTTGTGTGAGTGAATATTTACAAGATTTCCCTGCAGGCTTGTGAGACAGGATATAACTGGAATCTGCGAAAGTGAACTTACAGGTTCCCTAGATAAAATGGGACCCTCAGGGACCCTTTTAACCATAAAAGAATTGTTTGCCTAGGCTAGGGTCATTCAAAGTAGCGTATTCAAGGCGGTGTCTCGTACGCGAAGAAGGAGCCACTCTAAATCGGACGACATAACGCGTTGAGGGCAGACGACTACTAGGCGTGTGTGGAAGGATTGCGAGTTGTGGCTGACCCCAAAACTATACAGTGCCCGGATGGTGCCGGACGTGATGAGACCACGGCGCACCGGCGGCCGGGGAGTCAGGGACGGACCGAAGGTGGAGAGGGTTAACCGCATTTGGCAGGCGTGGGTAAGACAGGCGCAGCGCTTAGCCAGTAGCAGTAGTAAGCTGCTGTAACAGTGTAACTTGGGGCCTATATATTCTAGTCACCCACCGCCCCACCCTCAGCGGGCTTCATCCAACCATCACCCCGCATGTCATCCACCGCTAACGTGGCTTTTCCTTCCACGGGTCCTGAGAATGCTTCTACTCCAATTCCCGTCTCACCAGAACTTCTTACAACCCATCTTCCCTTTCGTCGCATGTCTCTTCCCGCCCCTCCCAGTCTCAACTTGAATAGGCAATCCGTCGTTAGCCTCGCCTCATTTGAGTCCCTTTCTGAGCGCGACACACCTCGGACCCCGATTTCCTCTCCAATCAAGAAGTTAAGGTCTGGGCGAACCTCCATAGAAGGTCACTGGAAGGGGGTTCGGAGACGTGCCCATCGAGTTCCTGACGAGGAGCGCGACGCAAAGCGCCGTAAGGTCATCGAAGAATTCTATGAAACCGAACGGACATACGTCCAAGGCCTTGATCTTATTTACGAAGTAAGCTGAACCTCTATGAACCCTAGTGTGACCGTGATCGTTGACTTTGAGCCATCTACTAGCTATTTCTTAAGCCTGTTATTGCCGCACTTGATACTCCGGATTCTCTTCTCGACCGTACAGATCTCACCTCTATATTCTCCAACTTTATTGACATTTGGAACCTTCATCGCGCATTCTTCTCTTCACTTCATGAGCACCTTCATGGTCCTGCCCTAGAGGCATCTGTACAATCGCCCTCAAGTCCTCCACCACTGCTGTCCCCCGTTCTTTTGTCGCATTTTCCGTATCTGTCTTTGTATACACCGTTTGTTACTTCATTCAGCGAATCCTTGGCTGCTTTGACAGACCTCCTCAACACTAACTCTGCGTTCTCCGCATTTGTCGCCAGACAGGAGACTGATCCTCGTTGCGGGAAACTCAAACTACGGGACTGGCTTCTCACAATTGTCCAACGTTGTCCGAGGTACCTTCTTCTCCTTAAGGATCTCATAAATTGCACCGACACGCAAGACCCCGAATATGCCTCGCTCATGTCTGTTCGCGCCCTTGTCTCAAAGAGTACGTGCATCTATGTATCTCCTTTTTGTCTGATTAATTGATTCTGTTGTAGTAACGATTTCCTTAAATGCATCTCTTCACACTCATGCGCAAACACTTTCTCTTCTGGCCATTCAACGTAACACACCCAATCTCCCATTCCAACTCATCGCGCCAGGTCGCACATTTCTCAAACGTGGTCCGCTCCTTCAAATCGAACGCGGTACTTTTCCGAAAGAACGCGACTTTTTTTTGTTCTCGGATTGTCTTCTCTGGATCGCTAACCTCGACAAAGGTGACAGCGAGCCCGCGGAGCGTTGGGACTGGAAGGGAGTCAAGGCTCGACCCTCCCCGCGTCCAATGATAGCGCGTTCACGCAGTCGCAGCGAAGCAGAGTTGTCCGCGTTGCATAGCCGTGCAAAGGCAGGAGGTTCCGGTCCTTGGTTCTTACCCACCCCGCAGTCGGCATCATCCGCTCGGCCCAGTCAGAGCGCTCCATCTAGCCGGAGTATCGTCAGCCCGACTAGGATGAAGAAACGTCAGGCGAGCAGCGGTAATTGCGAAGATAGATGGTGGTTCAAAGGCAAAGTGGAGCTCGTGGACTTGGAGATAGTTGTCACAGCGCCAACAGAAATGGGAGAAGAGTTCAGATTTGAGGTCTGGAGCCCGGAAGGCTCATTTGCTCTTTACGCAGGTAAAACATATTCAGGGCCTCCTTCCTGGCTTTGTTTGACGTTTGGTCTTTCAGCGAGCGAAGATGAACGCGATGCGTGGAGCACAGCGATACGTAATGCTAAAGCTGCTCTACTTGCATCACTGAATGTGACTCGTCCAAACTCAACTCTTTCGTCGTCTATGTCCACAAACCACCTAAGACGGACGCTACAAGCTCTACCGCACCTTCCCGAGGATGCGCCAAATCGGCCAAGACGTGGCAGGGTCGAGCATTTTGTACCTGCTGTATGGATCCCCGATGGGAAGACGGAAAGCTGCATGCGTTGCGGAAGGCCGTTTGGCTGGAGAAGGAGGAGGCATCATTGTAGGTTGTGTGGGCGTTGTGTCTGTGCGAGCTGCTCCGGAAGCGTAGGTTATCCCAGCAAGGCGCAACTGATCTAACTAAACTTCCTTTGCGCAGACGTTTTACATACGTGATTCAGATGCCAAGGATCCCGTAAAACCTGCACGCGCATGTAATGCCTGCTACGAAACTGTGTTTCCAGTGATCACACCCGTGACCTCTCCCACCATATCATCCTCGATGCCAACTTTTACCCTATCGAACTTTCCTGCCTTGCAGTCGACCCCAGCTTTGGTGCCTACTCGCCCACCTTCACTGCTCATGGCCTTCGATCAAAGCATGCCAAAACGTACCCTCACTCGCATCGTTGACGTGGTGGACGATAACGTCGATGCTCACGATCTGTTAGCCGAAGATAAGGATGAGCAAGAAGAATCGATGCATCCTATAGTCCGTGTTAGGCCAGCGTCGCGCCCTCTTTCATTTCTCCATATCCCCAAGAACTTTCAGGAAGAGAAGTTGCATGTAATGCCTAGTCCGAGTGCACTCCACTTTTCTCCGCAGACGGACGAGTCTGCCGATGTTTCACCTTCATCTCAATTGGATGTGCTCCGCTCCAATGATTCACGTACGCCATCCTTCTTCTCCCTTCCTCCTGCGGCTCCGTCCCCTACTGCGTCTTCGGCATCACATACCGAAGACACGGTTCGTCGGCAAAAGCGCTTTTCTTTACCCATTGTCGGGTTACAAACAACATCAGTCACCGCACGAGCAAATTCGAAGGGCGAGGGTTTCGCTAAGCGGTTCTCTCTCGTGCTTGGAGGCGGGCGTACGATAAGGGGTTCCAAGTCCCACGGGAAGGGTTCGGATCAAGAGGCTGGGGAGGGTACCGTCAGGCAGAGTCGAAGCACAGGACACGGTGTGGCTGCTTCCAGGTTGGCAGACTTGCTCGGTAGGCGCAAGGGTCCATAGAACTCTATGTAACTTGACATGGATGCGTGTGCGCCATGAGGCTCGAGATGAAACTTTAGCCCATTCTATAGTGATTACCAGGCGCAATGTGGCGTGGACGGCCGTAATTGTTAACGTACTTCTCTGTTCGTGTCTTCTTGCCACCTTCAGATCGTTATTAAATGGATCAGACGGGGGAGCCATCGTAGATCATAGATATACGCTAATTGCATAATCAATTCCACGCGGCACGACACACCCTTCAGCGGAGACGTGCCTTCACCTCTGCCCTGCTGCTTTCACCTTCCGGCAGCCCTTTGATTCCTCAGCGAGTTATACCACCACTTGTATCATGTCTCACGCCGAAAAGAAAAAAGATGTCATAGTCATCGGTGACTCTGATCCGGAGGAGATCTCATCATCTGGTAGCAGCGCCATGTTGTTGGATTGTGGCATTTCCGACTCGGAGTCGCGCTCTCTGGCACCATTTCAATCTGCCAAATCTGAGCCTAGGTCACGGTCATTCACAGGTCCTCCTGACCCACAGGACATTATCGTAATTGATTCTGACGAATCGGAAGACTCGGACGGGCCACCGGCGGTAAGCTCTCACAGATAATATTGCGTCTGTTTATACCTGTTTGACAAGTATTTGCAGCCAAAACGGGCCAGGACGGAATGGTTCACGCCATCTCCGAGCCAGACTTTGGGTGCTGGCTTTGAACACGAGTCTTTCCACCAACGCCACATCACTTCGAGTCAAAGTGACAATGTAAGCTATACGTATTCAATTGTAACTGCCTCGGATAGGGCTAACTTCTGGTTGCACATAAGACACAAAAGGTGGTTCATGGTTTGGTAGTCGAGCCAGACCACATTGCACCTTCGCATTCATGGAGAACAAGAAAAGATTTCATCTGGATTACAGTATGTGTTCCCATTAATCCCCCGTCTAGTTTCCAAGTCTAAGTCTTGATACAACCTCAATACAGGCACAGGCCCAAATAGATCAGAAGTACAAGCCTGAGAGCATGCTTCACATAATGAAGCAAAGGCACCACACTAATCCATTTGTTCTGTTCAAATTATCTGCGCTCTCAGGTTCTTTTCACATGGCAGGAGGAGGTAACCCTCTTCTTAATCAAGCTTTGTCTATCTTAGTTCTATATAATGATAACCTGGCTCTTCAATAGCCATCAACAGAGTAATTCAAAAGCCTGGATGTATTGCCATCTCGAGTGCAACATCTGGAGGCCAACCTGATACCCCAGGGGTTGTAGGTATGTTTTAATCTAAATTAAATGTTAGCACCAACTCATTATGTTCATATGAGGAACACAACCACAAGACCTTTACAACAGGGAGGGTACACTTCAAATTTGGCATGATACCAAAAGCAGAAACAGTATGTACTGCCAGTAAAGACTTACACTTGCCCTTTATTATCACTGCTCTATAGGCACTATTTTGCATGGGCACTGTGTTTTTGATGGACCTCAGCACCACACTGAGAGACTTTCAGAACAGCAGATGCATGAGCCAGCAGCATGCCACAAATGCTATACTGTCAATGGCATCAGCTTTGATCCTAATCAGTAAGGTTTTACCTGGAGCACAAGGTCCCACTGATATTCATAGTTCCTCCACCAGAAACCATCTGATGGTATCAGCTGGGAACAATTGCACTGTCCAAATGTGGCAGGATCACAATAGGTTAAATAATGGGTACTGTGAGTAGAGTTCCCTTGGAATGTAAACTTGACAACTTACCAGGCTTTAGATAAGTATCCCAGGGCTGGATATGATGTGGTGTATCGGAAAAAGGACTCCCTATTAGCAGTGACTTGCATGAATGGGTATGTATTGATTAGAGGCAGGGTCACAGTAGAAGTCTCATGTGTCTGCAGGTCAGTTTATGTGCATCAAACCCAGAGGAATGGCCTACTTGGAGATCCTGTAGAACTGCATGTTGTACCATCAAATGTGCAACATTCAGTTGGTGCTATTGTCTGGGGTCAAGCTGCCTCTTCAGACATGCTTTTTGCATCATCTGAGTCACAGGGCATAGATGATTTTAGTGGATTTCATGTTGCACTTGATCCCGATCAGGGGAGGTGTGTGTACAAGTTCAGTGCCAGAGAAAGTGGTGATGGGATGGCTCTGGACCCAGATGGTCTGCCTTCTCATCCAATATACTGCCTCGAAGCTGACAGATGAATTCCACAGGTGCAAGATTGGCTCTTTGTACAGCTGCACATGGTGATGTCCATTTCCTTAGGATATATGACGTCCATCGAAGGAATGGACAGAGCGCCGTTCAGGAAGTCCAGTTGGACCACTTCCCCAGCGTACCGCAATCCACATCCCAGGAAGGTGAAGTGACGGCAGTCAGCTTCAGTCCTGATGGCCTGTTACTGGCTATTGCTCGCAGTGATGATGAGGTCCATGTCTATGACTCTCGGTTCATGGGGAAGAGCATTAAACCCATGAGAAGGTTCTTGCATTGGGGAGAAGACTGTTGCATGGTCGGGGACAACTGGGGTGTCGTAGATGCTGTGTGGGTGGGTGGATGGTGCGGGAGAGGCCTGGGCCTTGTCACTGGCGGGTCAGATGGTGAGTCATTTTATCACCTACGCCACCATAAGATCACTTTATTCGTACAAAAAAAAGGCTGTATTCGTTTCTGGGATGTCCGGAGATCAGCGGATGATATTCAGAATGGGGACGTGCTTGCACAGCCAAATTCCGACATTGGCCACTTCTCCGTTGGCGATCCTCACAACGGAGAAAAACCGCTCGTAGTGTGAGTGTAGTATCCCTATCTTGAATCTGCATGCTCATACTCGGCCCTCATAATATTTGCCCCAGTGGTGACAACGGCGGACGCGTTTATGTGTACGACCACGCGACGGCCTGCGATCCCACTTTCTAGGACAAAACGGTCAATTGATTCGCCGCAATGTTTATATTACCCCCTTGGAAATCTGTAAGTACAGTATAAATCAGATTGAAGTAAGTGCTGCGGTAGTTGATCGAATTGGTAGCCCGAGAGTAGATCTATCGTAAGTGTTCTCAAAGACGGAGACAAGCAGAGAGGAAAAAGTGCTATTGTCCGTAAGGTGAAGCAAACGGCATTTGGGCAGATACATATTGGGGGAAAGAATTATGAGGATACAAGGCTAGGTGATAGTTTTCTGGAGCGGGTAGATGCGGGAGGCTTGAAAAGGATGGTGGCGAAACGCTTGTTGAGTGCGGAGGGGGTATGTACTGCGCTTGGTTATAATGAAGATGTTGTCCGAGCTGGCCAGGCGGGATGACACTCGACGGAATGATAGGACCTGGGATTGAAGCGCCGTGCTGAGACATTTGTGGAGACGGAGAGTGACCGTAGTACTGCACACTCGAGCCGGCGAATGGTGCCGCTTGTGAGCCGAGTGCCTGCGCACGAACCGCAAGGACGTCGACGATAGGGTGCTGGGTGAGATTACACATCCGCGGCGGTGGGAGGTAAGGCACTTTCTGCCGTGGTCGCCGAGGCCTGCCCCTACGTCGAGACCGCCGCGACCGCGTCGTAGCACCTTCTTCATTCGACTCTACCTCCGCATCGAGTCCGTTCTCGATCTCGCCGAGGCCTGCTGTGCCTTCTTGATCGTCTATAGAACCGGAAGACCCATCGGAGCTGTCAATGAACCCTTCTTCCTCTTCATCTTGAACCGCGCACCTTGTGGGCGTCGACGACTCCGACTCGTCTTGATCAAGTGCTGGTTCCTGTCCATTATCGCGTCGAGCTGGGATACTAAATCCAGATTTTGCGGAGTCCTCGGCTGCGGCTGCCCAGTTCGGCGCGTCAGCAGTATGTCTAGATAAGTGTGGCACAGCTCGGCTCGGTGCTAGACAACCCCGAGGTGCGTGAATCGAAGTAACAAGTCCGCGCTCCTCGACGTTTTCTGCTGAGCTTGAACCAATTATAATTTGAGATGGTTCGCCCAGCGTCTGGTCAGCTCCCGTGTTTGACCGTTCCGGTGCGTGTATGGAGGCATAAACTCCGCTGGTAACTCCAGATAAATCGATCACCGCGGATCGTGCATTTCTGTACGATTCCAGTTCTTCCGCCGCGTGGGTGGTTGGAGGACGCTCTCCAATCTCGGAAAAGAGTTCCAAGGGGTCGGACGTAGCATCAACCGTAGTCGCAGGTGCGCACGCTCGCCTTGTCGCGTGCTTTGACTCCAACACCTCGACAAATTCTAAACTCTCGTCGTTTGGGGCATGGATGGAGGCCTTCAACCCGACAACAACGGGATGGTGTGTTACAGTGGGTATAGTCTCCTCATCGCCCATCCCTGAGCCACGCGGCTTGAACACAGCTGCATCTGCGCTGAGTAATGTGACTTGTTTGGTAACTGATGCAGGCAGGTTCAGTATGTTAGATTATTAATCCGTTCGGGGAAAGTCCCACCTGGGAGGGTATCGAGAACCTCGTGCGGAGAAACCGTAATGGGACCATCGGGATCGGTGAAGACTGGTGGATATATTCGTACATGAAAAAAGCTAACTTCCGCTGCTGACATACTCACCATGAGCTGCCTTGACTGGTTTCGACATGACGCCGAGGTCATCAGCGGATGCACATCTAGTGATTAACGCGAGCCCGCTGTCACCTTTAAGCTTGATTCCTATCCGAATGTCGTCCAAAGCAAACCTAGTAACGCTTTCCGGTGCGGCCTGCTTCAGTGTGAAGTCGGGCGAGGAGGATGAAATCATAGGAGAATGTTTGTTGGTATCGATGACAGGTTCAGGAGGGGAAGGGCATGCGGAGTTTCTCTCAGATGGCAGTGGGGCATCGAGACAGAAGTCATCGCAGGATTCCAGCGGAGGGATCATCTCGATGTCTGTCGCAGAGGTACGGGGGGTATCCAGCGCTTCTGGTGCCCAGTCTACTCCTTTATAGTCAAAAATCTCGTTGTCGTCGTCGCACTCGAAGTCGTGGGATTGATAGTTACAGGCATCTCGCGCGAAGATATCAAGTTCAGGAGCGTCCTCAACTGTCGATGACAGCACCGTGTTGCGTTGGCCTTCGATGTGCTCCTGTTCTTGAGACTGTGGAACATTCGATTGGTCGTGTAACGAAGCCTCGTCTCTCACCACCTCGATGTCTAGGAGGACGCTTTGTGACTGCTCGAACCTCGAGTCGTCAATCATGACAGCGGAAACAACCAGCGTGGTGTCGAGGATTTCTGAATCGAGAGATTGGGTTACAACAGTCGAGGAGTCGTTTGACGAACAATCCGACGCTGCTAGTGCTCGGGAACTCGAGTCGCCGTCAATTATCATGTCAGGACCCTCGAATGCGAACCCATGAGAAAGGGCCTCGACAGACGGTGAAGATGGCTCAAGAGTAGCATGGGTTGGAGATGAGAGTGCGGCAACGGAGGCTGAGAATGACGCCGGCGTGACAACATGGGTAAGGGCGCTGCATCCAAGGGATTCGGAGACGGATAGCATCGTATCAACCGCAAGCAAAGGGGAGGTCCTCTCGTTTATCACGTAATAACATCCAAATTCCTGCGTTGGCGGGGTTCCGGGGATTGTATACGGTGACGGCTGTGGCCAGAAAAAGTGAGCGTCAAGCTGGAAAGAGGGTTATTGAGCGAGGCATACTATCAACTGCTCCGATTCTCTCTTGCCATTATGGGCTTGAGCTTCGTCAGAGTTATCCGCTAACAAACTGTATACCTGACCGCTCGTTTAGTAAAGAAATTGAGACACAGGATGGAGGTCACCTACGAGGCAGTTGACCATTGCCAGTGCAACGACGAATAGTACGGCAGTGCCGGTGGTGCGGTCATCCGTCATACGTCCGTGTGAGTGTGGGACGGTAATGTTAGACGCTACGCTCCAATGACTTGGGCCATGATATACATGATAACTTGATGAAGCGTTGAAGGGGACCTGAGGAAGTAGGACAGGGCATGATGTGATTTCTGAGGGGAGTGCCGGAAGAGCAGTTGATGAGATAGACATGGGCAGGATGTCCCATTCTGATGACCGAACGGTGAGAATCTTGACAAAATCAAGCAATTCAGAAGGCGGGGGTGCGAGTAATGTTGCACTGAAGATGAGCAAGAGGAAAATTGGAAAGGGCAGCATTGGCAATGTACGCTGCAGGTGGTGAGATAGAAGTGTGTAGAAGATGTTGGATGGAAGGATGTGTCTTTACTGCCACAAATAAATAGGGAACAGGGTAGTGGCATTCTCGCCACAATCAGGCCTATTTGTGGCTGTCCGTGGCTTGGACCTCGCTTGACGATAAAAATCAGAAAAAGCATCCACAATTCTGTGACTGGCTCCAGTACTAACCATTTGCGGAGTTGAAATAACAAGGATATGGGCCTGTGAGATCTAATCCACAAAGGCCAAAGTGGTACCTTCATCAAGCGAAGCCCCATGCCAACATCCCGAGGTGAGACACAAAACATCACACGGCACATGCCCCCGAGTCCCTGTAACACAAGAGAAGTTCGAGTTTATTCAAGCAATCGTAAATGAATAAGAGACGATGTCGTGAGGAGAAAAGCCAGGAATCAAAAAGCGGAATCAAAATCGTGGAACAAAACCAATCACGTGACAGATTGATGACACCATTATGAGACAACCGGACCCCCATACCCTTCCCCTCGTCGTGAGGATCGTACTGCCATGATGAGAACGAGTACGAAACCAACCGTCAAAAGGACCCTGGAGAAGAAGAGCGTATAATAATGAAAATGATTGTGTCCGAAGAACGGTACCCACCATTCAAGCCATGCAAAACCTTCGAGTGCGTCTAACTGACCGCAATATACAAAGTGCAGACTTCGCATAACGTGAGTAATGCCAGTAAAGCTTGGACATAAATGCTTGCTACGTACCTGCAATTAAGTCCTCCTCCAAGAGCACCTGTGATTGCTGCTGCCCCTGAGAGCCAAAATACCCACGATATGAACAGGCTGACACAGAATAAATCATTCACGGCTTTGGACGGTTACGGATGGTGCGCACAAGATGATATGGGAAGCGAGGCTTGCCATCACTTCTACCCGTTCTAAAGATAGTAGTATAGGGAAGATAGGAGAGAGGAACGTCGTCCAGATAGAGCAGAAAAGGAGAAACCGTACACGGTCGCGTACGGCGATGGACAGGAAGTCATGACGGGAATTAAAACGTGCAGTCAACCATGCCGATATGGACAACTGGAGGGAAAAGGGATTAGATTGAATGACAATGTTATCATCCCGTATGAAGTCCGACCTCGATGATGGCAAAGACCACCAGTGCAATGAAGAAGACTGGACAGTTGTGGCGTGAAAGAGTGTTGTGAGTCGTGAGTGCCGAACTTACTGTAATAACAAACTCGAAGTGCCGAATCGCGAGCCATATGAGTGAGATGTGGTAGGTAATGGAAAAGAAAAGGGTACTGCTGTAGCGCGCAGCGTTTTTACAAACCCAGCCCAGGCTGTAATCGTGCTTCCGAGATTCCCGAGCCAGGCTCAGATGAATCCGAATAGAATTGACGTCATCCGTTTATTAGTCTCCTATCATAGATCTAACTAGATGAGACAAGCGGTACACAGATCTGGTCTCCAGGCATCAATGTCTCGCAGCGCAGCTCCGTATTGACTTTTCTTAATGTTTCCAATCCACAACCACCCGCTTCGGCAATCCTCCAACACGTGTCCCCCGCCACAACCGTCACACGTGAGGTGCCTTCAGGACATTTTGAGTATTTGACAGGTGTCAGACCAGGAGAGACCAGCAGTCGCCAAACCAATAGTAGCACGACGATAATGATCAGGAAGAAAGGGAAGAGCATCCGATAAGGGCTGTTGCTCGCATATTGCGGGTACGGCGCACCATCCTAAAGAACAGGAGACAGGAGATATCGGCCGCCCGCCGGCTCAGGATTTTAAAATGCACTTACAGCACCTCCCGATATGAGCGCATACCCATCCTCACGTGTCGGTCCATTTTCCACGTCATCCCCATCATTATTGGTAGCCGCACCAGCATCCGAGACTGCCCATGAGCATGAGAAATGCCAAAAAGTACTCGTCAGTCAAAGTAGTCTTAAAGCTTTTAAAGGCGCATGCATACCCCGAGTCAACTCTCCAAACTGAGCACCTTCTTGTCCTTCCCATAGGTGGCCGTCCTGGTCACGAAAAAAGTATCTGCCTGAATCAGCGTCGTAGCCAACTCGTTTCATGCCCTCCGGGAGCCGATAATCGTCCTGTACAAAAAATGCCCTCGATGAGTCGCACTTGGGTAGCCTACGGAAGTGAGAGACCATACCTCATCATATTGCGACCAGCGACCCATAAAAAGATGTGAGACTTGATATTCCAAGGTAAAAGAAAAGAAGAATGCAATGCAGAGTCGGTATCTGACACGTTTGGCGCCCCGGAGTTTGATTGCTCCGGCCGGGCCGTCAGGACCACCTTACCCGCGATTTCTGACAAATCTCCGCGTCGGCAAGCGTCACCCCAGAGCAGAGAGAAATCTACGCCCCCCTTTATTACAGCTAGTGATACGCCTCTACATTCTTCTTATCGCCAACGCCAAGAAATAGTGCCAAGAAATAACGCAACGCTAATGTACAAGTCCAGATATCTTTTGCGATGCTGACCGTAAAACCGAAAATGTAGAGAATAATCAAAATGACGCTCGAAGTGCCGACAGCGTGCGCACGGCGGGCTTGGGAATGGTCACAAGCTCGGCAAACTCGTGGTGCAAAGTCGTCCCTCCCGATTCCATCGCTTTGATGCGGCAGAGTTCCTCGAGGGCCATAGAAAAGGCGAAAGTCGGTTTCTCTGGCTTGCACAGCATATATGCATACGAGGCACGAA
>QLPC01012454.1:14077-47700 GCA_003314055.1 Lactifluus hygrophoroides
ATCCGTGTACGGTATCCGCAGGACACCTGCCTGGTTTCCCGGTCGCCGGTGCCACAGCAGCCGCGGGCGCTTTCGCAGTGCCAACCCCACCATACGCCGACGGGAGCTGGGAGCTCTACCAGGACTTTATCGGAGCTGTACAATCGTGGGAGTATGCGCTCGTGAGTGGGAGCGGGGACGGAGCGGTACGGATGTGGGACATGCGGACTGGCCAAGCCCACCGGACGCTCCTGGGGCACACTGGACCTGTGACTTGCCTTCAGTTTGACGAGATTCACGTCGTCAGCGGAAGCCTCGACAAATCTGTTCGGGTATGTGATCACTCGCGCCCTTTCACCTTTCACACTCACCCACGTTTGACGGCGGCATTTTCCTTTTTCGGTCTGCTACTATAGATCTGGGACCTGCGCACGGGTGGCATTTTCGAGACGGTCAAATACGATCATGGGGTGACGGCGTTGCAGTTTGACAGTCGAAAAATCGTTTCGGCCGCTGGAGAGAACGGCGTCAAGGTGAGGTAGTGGGGGGGGGTGTTACCGAATTGAATGAAGTGAAGGCAAATCGGACTGACAGACAAAACAGATTTACAATCGCACATCGATGCAACATTCCACGCTGTCAACGAATGGCCATACTCGACCAGTCGAGAAATTGCGTTACATGGATCGTTACCTGCTCTCTGGCGGACGCGACGCCACTGTCAAAATATGGGCGCTCTAGCCTAGCGCCGTGCGCTATTTTTGGTGACATCCCTGTTTATTTTTCTCATGCAAAGACGGTTTTCATCACAAGCAAGAATGAAAGCAAAAAAACAAAAAAAAAATTACGACCCGCAATAAACGTCCTATGTATCATAATAGCATACCATTATACACACCACATCTAACACTTCTGACACTAGAGAACACACCGCCCTTTTTAAACATTACATTCCCGAGTTGGAAAGTGTGATTTCACCTGACCGATGCTGATGAATTAAGGTCCTACAGCAACATATTCTGGAAAGGCAACAGGCGATATTTCTTTGCCTCTTTGCTGTACAAGGTTAAAACGCGACAAAAGTGATAGGAATCCTAGGAACGCACACGATACCAATACAGTATTCATTTCCCTTCGCTTTTCGTCGTGGGGACCTGAACGACGAAACCCTGAGATCGATCAAGGGTCCTTGTGACTTTTCATCTCTACATGTAGAGTATAGTACTGTATTCTGTGTGTACCGATGTGTGTGGCGACCTCTGCTCGTGCATGCCCTGATTGATTACACCCCTCTGGCTCCACTGCATCTAGAATATCCGAGGCACAAGGGGGGGGTGAGGCGAGGTCATGATAGAACCCCCCAAGATCGTGCTTCTCCATTATTAAATGGGACCATAAAAGCATTTCGTTGTTCCCTCCCCCTGCCCCCCCCTCTCTTCTCTCTTCTCAACGAACATCTCAAAACCGAAACCAAAAATGTTTACCGTACCCTCCACCCTCCATAACACCCCTCCATGCCTCGGAATGGAAAGGGATCAAGAATGTCCGGGTCCGTCCGGTGGCTAAAAGGAATATCCATTCCAACGACTCGGAAATGGCCAGGTTTGAGGTGATGTATTATAGAGCGACGATGACAAGATTCTCCGGTAAAAAGAAGACCAAACTACGAAAAAAAAAATAACTTCCGCAAAGCACGCCGATTGACAACGACAACAACTCAAAAAGATTCGATGTATAGATGCAGGCGCCAGTCTTGGGGGTGCTTGAGTCTTGTTCCCGCGCCCCCTTCTCCGCGTACGCCGGTGGTGTGTTTATACCCCGCGGGGCAAATGCGGAACGTATATATATGTGTGTGTGTGTGCGCGTGTGGACGCCTACCGAGGTGAAAGGTCACTTATACTCGCTGCTACGTAGCCATCCCTCTTTCCCGCCCGGTGGAGACTGATCACTGATCACTGTGGTGCACGTCACCACAAGATTCGTAATTCGTAATTCCTTCGCGCCGGCCGTGGAGTTGGACCCGAGTGCGCCCATATCATGATGAAACCCACCAGCAGGTGACACACGGTGAGCGACGTGATTATCTGACACTAAATGACAGCATAGCATAGCTTTGCTGTGTCACCTCTCGGCCGACAAGATCAGGTCTATCAGCTTCTTCTGAAACAAAAGTGCTTCTATGTTTGAATTTGATGGGCGGTGATGGAACCACATGACCGAAAACCCAAAACGTACGCGACCAGGCAGATGCGATGCATTCAGGATTACAGTGAAGAACATTAGAGGTATAAGATATAACTACGTTCTAAGAAACCAAGTGCTGACGGACCGGTACTGATACAGTGCTGATGCAGGGCCCTGAGCAGCGTTAACATGACTACAGTCAATGGTGGGTCGAAAACAAAAAAAAGATAATGAAGCGGTAAAGGAACATGAGGAAAGACAAAAATGACAACTGAGAGATGCGTGAGAATGATGCCCGAAGCCGGAATTGTAAAAGATCGTACAGACTGGACTTAGCGTGGCAATATAAAAGATGGTGAATCAAAGTTGGAACAAAGAGGCCTTGTCACAGCATAATTTCGCGAATCTAGTCAATCCACTACGTCAGCGCTGTTCAAACACGGAAAAATCAAATAGTTGGGCGTGGCAGGGGTGGATATTATCCCCGAGGTAACCGCATTTGTACTCACGTTTTTGCTTATGATAGAGCTGATTTGTATCATAACGGGAATTTGTGTTTGAAGAAATGTTCGCGCAGCAGGAGAGACATAGATATTGCTTAGATCAGAAGGATGGACAGACGGAAACGCATTAAAACCAAAAGCAGGAAAAAGGATAGGAAAGCGTCAAATGCAAACACCGATTATACACCAATTGCGGCTGAAGTTACAATGGGAAGGATATAGTCGGAAAAGATGGCGTTACAAAAAGGAGGGGACGGAACAACGGTTCCCGGTCTCGTGCAGAACGAGGGCTCGAACAAAGTGCTTGTTCAGAACAGAGCAGCGGCTTCGAGATTTTGCCGGAGGATGATGCTGCGCCACAGGAAAGAGGTAAGATGCACACGAAAATGGATGCATAATTCGTGTGGCGGGATTGGAAAGAAAGGCATGAAATGAAAACGGGGAACTCACTCTGTAAACAGGTGAAAGAGGTCAATCCGACAAGTGAGCGGTGAGAAACGTAAAGGCTTGCCTTCAACAGCTGCCATAACTACCCGTAGCAGCGCAGTATCTGTTGCGGTTGTGATGCTAATCAAAAATTTAGTTTCGGTGATCACAGGTACGAGGATGCGCGCAACAGACTGGATGTAAATTTCACGCTCTTTTGAGCGACCAGCCTTTTGAGCGAGCCTTGCAAAGCGCTTCTTGAAGTAGTCTCTCCCGGCAGTTGCGTCGCCGGGCTCTCCATCGTAGTCCTATATTAGATGCTCAAAAACGATGACGAAGCTATGAAGGTTGAATTCATACCGGGAAAAACGTCTTTATGTCGGAATGCTGGATTTTCGCTCGAAAAAGATCATCCTTGTTCAAAAAAAGAATCTAAGAATAAAACCTCAGCGAGAATCATCTCATCAGATTTCAAAGTGACCCACGATCGAAGTCGACTTAAACCACTGAGAATGACATATTGAGTCCCAGATTGTCATGGCATCTTGCATTTGATTCTATGGGATTACGGTAAGTGCCGCTCAGTCTGTCTAGGAAGCCGCGTACTGCATCCTTATCCTCGACGAGACATTGGTCATAGCCACTTAAGCTCACTAAAAAGAGTATACTTGTGACGTCTTGGAAGCAATGGATCCATTTCCGTCGTTCACTCTTTTGGCCGCCGACATCTACCATCAACATCTCGTGGTCTCGGAGTTGGAATACCGTCTCCGTGATGCCCGTTGTGCGGGCGCGGCATCGTACGATATCCTGTTCTGTGGGAACGTATTCCGGCCGGAACAGACGATCCATATCAGAGAAGAAATATGAGAGACTTGGATGTACGGATTGTCAATCAATTTACAACGGAACAAAAGTGAAACTTGGCGTACTTCTCTGGTAACGCCGCCTCGTTCCCACGTTCCCAAGCCTGCTGGATACCTGTATCATTCCAGAGTGCCTTGAGCGGCTCGTAAAATTCCTGAGGAAAGACCTCGCCATCACGGAGATCGTCCGCATTCTCGACCAGCTCAATGTGCTGGCTGTTGTCGGGAGATACCTCCAACCCCATATCTTCCATTGATTCTAGGACATATTTAAGTCCATGTGTAAGGTTGTTGAAAATGAGCTGCCTGAAAGATTCCACTTCTTGTGATGAGAATGGCACGCGATGAATGAGGCGCATTTGCTGGAAAATGTCATCCGGGCACCGTCGATGAAACCTAGGCGAGGGCTACATACCTTGAGGATGGTAGATTTTCCGGAATCTCCGGATCCTAATAGTAATACCTTTTCATACACGTTGGCAAACAGAGTGAAAGTAGCGAAAACGACCTGGGCCCACCTTGACCTGTGAGGCCATCTTTTGCCTCGCCTGATAATATATATCGATTTGTTAGAAGGGGACAGGTCATCGATGATGCGCATATATGCGGTAGAACAGGTATATACGCACCTCCTTGAGAGACTTCTCAGCCTCCCTATGCCTCCGCTTGTCCTCTTCAGACACCTCGGCGGCTCCAGCTGACATACAGTTGCCCATCCTTCTGTTGGATAAAATTTTCGAATGACAGTGTTAGATATGCGGATTGTGTGATTAGTGTAGGAAAAGAGTGAGATAGGAGTGATCAGAGAGAGCTAGAAGTGAATCTGAAGAGAAGGAGGCAGTGGAGAAGGTATGGCAGCTATTGCCGACGAATGAGGATAGAGAGCGGGTTAAGAAAGAGGATAAAGAAAGTAAATGACGAAAACAAAGAGGATAACGGGAAAATGGGTAGCGGAATAGCTGGTGGGAGAGGGCAGGGCAGGGGAGGACGGTCAATGGGCAGTACCTTTTGGGTAGGTTACCGCGCCAAGCTAGGGTTTTCTCTCAAGACACGACCTCGATTCGATCAAGCTCATAATCAAGCTCATTTGATTTGCTATTTTATTATTGGTATAACCCATACATTATTTTGCGCTGCGCCCTCGGCCCCCGTCTTCTCGGTTCTTTCGGCCTACAACTCTCTTTTACGCCCCAACCTCGACGTTCCAAGTGTTGGCTGATTCATGGCATACACCCTTATGTAGTCCCCAATTTCCCCACATCCCGGACACGACCCCTCCCCTCCCAATGTCATTCGGTACATCATCGGCAACTGCCAACCGCCAGCGCTTCCGTCCAATACCTCTCGCGTGGTCACCTATGCAAGATGCAGGAGATCCCTCGGCAGGTCACGCCGTCCAAGTCGATCGTTGAAGACATGTAATTACAGCGTTCACGAGGCTCAAAGGACATAGTTCCTTTGTTTGCAAGTATAGAAGACCCTTTGATTTTTTTTTTAACTAGAGCTGGGAAAAGAAAAACTTGAATACGTAAGATGAGACATGATCATTCCCTTTTGCAGAACGTCAGGCGTATGAGTGGGAGTCTAAACCGTCCTTATACGTGACTCGATAGGCTCCGTTTTGGCGGTTCTCAAAAGGTCCGCGCGCAGAGTGAGTCAACTCACCCAGGGACTCGAAACTGATGTTCGACGGCCGCCCCAATAACAGGAGGCGTGGAACCTTACCCGGTGGAGCCGGTATCGTGTTATTCATCTGATGCCAGGGCCAAGTTACAAGTACAATGTTAGAGCTAGCTCAGAGAGCGAACCTTGACCTGTAAGATTACCGAAGCAATTGTTCATATTGTATGTATGAGGTTTAAATTTGAAGATCACGGGAGACGAACGCCGCTCTCCGGTATCGGTGGAAAACATGTAAAATCCTTCTTAATATGACTAACGAGCTGTTCTTCAGGAAGGGACAGGAGACTCACCGCTCCCGTAAAACGCCCATTGGGGTATATTCGCTACGTTATCGGTGGTTGGCATGACGTCGGACCAAATCGTCCTCAGGTCCGCGGCGCGTCGTCGCAAAGCATTTATGAAACCTCCGAGCCCTCGACTCCCAATATCGGTAAACCATTCACAAGATGTAAACATCGAAACGAATGTCATAAACGTACATGCCATCTTCACAACGCTGCTCCATCTCTGCCTGGTCGATCCGGGTCTGCTGCCTCTGGTTGACACGATGTGTCACGATAGATGAAGGAAATCTCACATGACTAGCGGGCTTCCTTGCTTGGCCGACCAGCGCATGGACAGAGTCATCGGTCCCACTTGCAAGCAAGGAGACTTGAACGGATCTCAATTCTCCGCTGGGGAAATCGGGGCCATAAGGGCTGACACCTCTTCGCCGAAGGATAAGTTCAAACTCTGTCGTTGACAAAAAAAAAAAATTATCCGGGAACATCGACCTGGAAAGAAGCGGAATGACTCTTCACGGACGGGGAAGAACCTAGCATGGCACCACTATGTTATAGAACAATTCCACTAGATCCTGCGAAGCGTAGATTCCCATCATCAGGCGCTAGACTGCACGATGCGTTCCACAGTGTTCATTCCGAAGTATGAATTTTATCCAGGGGGTGGAGGGCTCACGTTATCTTTACCCTCGACCCCATTATTAAGGGCAACGGGAACATCACAGTCACCAGGATCGTGTGGCGTAGCGCACCATGCATCGAAGACCATAGTATTGACAGCAAGCGAGAAAAAAAAAGACAAAGTGACGAGTGCACGGGTCCAGAAGCGAAAGGGTGATGAATTGTACCACTTGGTGAAAGGGATTCCGTTTGAGGACAAAATTCCCTGACAAGATGACTGGAAAGGTAGCAAGGGCATATTTCTCGAATTGGATAAGCGTGGACGCGAAGAACGCGCTCTCACTACACAAGGAACGCGCAGTAGTATATCTTGCGTGAGCTCGGATTAGCCCCAGTCGAATGAATTCGATGTAAAGCAAGTGTAGCAGAGAACCCGTCAGCGTTATAGGCGACCAACGGTGCTTTCTCGAACAGAAAAGGCCCATTTGCAGTTATCACGTAGGTTAAAAGGGTGTCCTGTTGCCAAGACCCTAAGATAAGTTAAATGTGGTTGCGTAACTTGCACAATACCCTCCTGGTTGGCACAGTGGCTTTTGACAGGCGGATGTGAGGAGATCCGTGGAGCGTCATATTGAGTGAGGTGAAGGGTGAGGGGGTGCCTAAGCGGAAACTTACTAGGCTGCCGACCTCAAATGGTGTGAGAAGAGACGGGCATAGCCAAAAGCGGATATCACAAGTCTACAACTTGGACACGTACCGCCACATAAACAAATGCCATAAAGCAGACACCTATATATTCGGTAACTTGAAAATAAGTGCACGGCTATGTCGTTTGTAACCTACGGCGGCTACAAATAGCTAACGTGTTGGATATAAAAGAATGTCAAGAATGTCAACGTGATGTACTAGTAGTACATAGAGGATACAGTACAGGTATTTCAGAGCGAGTCATGTTGACAACAATCAATAGAACGGGGTTTGAGGCTTGTAATCAATCAGATACAGGTGCCTTGGTCAAACCATAGCAGGAAGAGCCAGGGCTATCATGGGCTGTTGCCAGCGTGAGCCTGAGGGACAGAACAGTAGCGCTAGTAAGTTACTGGTTGACCCTGTCAGGTGTATTCGTGTCCGTGTCTGCCCGCAATCAGTGTTACAACGACCTGTTGATGCGGCCGGCATAAGCCCTGAAATCCGACTTGGGAAACCGATCACACGGACGGTTAATTGACAATGCTCAGGTTCGTAGAAATTGATGTACTGTACTTCCTTTGACAGTGCACTGTGGTTCTGTACTGTTACACAATGCGGCCAACTGTACTCTGTCCCGTAAAAGGTTCTATTACCGGCCCAATAATCATGCAATGCATAGTTTATTCCAGCTTCCGAATCGATTTCATGCTCATCATTCCGACAGCCTCGGTCAAAGTGCAATGAATTGAGGTTTACCATATCGAAGTATTCACTCTGGTATGACCAGGTCTTTCCTTTCCTTTTCACCTCCTGTAAATCCAGACTGGTGCAGTATTTTCGACTGCGAAACAAGATATTCGTTTCATCCCGTGTATATATATTACGAGACCCAGGGATGGATTTCTTGGTGAGTGGAGGTGTTGACCAAACATGCACTATGCCTTCTCATGAAGGTACTGAGCTGCGTGCAGGCGAGCTATCACCGCCAACTGTTTCCCCACGGACTGCAACGGTTATTTTCTGCCGGGGTCGCAACTCCAAGTCATACAGAAAATGAAGGCGACTACAAGAAACTACGTGATCATACATGTTTCACATTCTCGAGTGGGGGGCTCACCTCAAGAAAAGGGGGTTCGTACAGAAGTGATCTCTGCGGGCGACACGGCCCCGCGGGGAAAACACGATGGATGGGAAGCATAGAGAATTGCAACGCGTCCTACTCAAGAACTCTCTAAGGTCCATTCGGATAAATACTTTCATAAATGTGAGCTAGCTAGTTTCTTCGGCGCGTTTCGAAATGCGTTGTTAAGTCTATCGCCTCTTGAGCTCCAGAACAATTGTGATGATCCGCGTACCCCCGTGCCATTTTCGCACATACCGCCGCATGATAGCTGACTTTCCATCGTTCTTCGCTTCCAGGGTCGCTTCCGATCCTAACTTTGATCGCATTCCCCGCCAAGCTATCAGAACCTGATGCAGGTGACTGCCAGATTCAGTCCCTATCCGGGAATGGCCCCAGATCCTGGTCTAAGCTGCGGGTATCGTAGCCTGTGCGTGTCGGGTGATTCGGTAAGAACGAACCAAAGTGTATGAATGGTCTGTAGATCCGAGTTCCGAGTTTCCGCGCAACAAATTAGCCTCAGATGTGGACCCAGATCAATGTTGTCATCGTAGTAACCTACTGGCCTAAGCCATCATACGTTCGTCAGCCATCTCATGGACGGAGCCAGCCACAATTACTTACGAGGCAACTGTTTTGAACAAGGCTTCCATACCGCATGGTTCTTGATGTAAACGGCTTCCATGAAGCGAGTTGAGGCCGCGGGTTTGGAGAAGCATGTATAGGTGACAATTTTGACTGATGAGGCGGCATTGCATCCAAGGAACATATGTCGGGTCAACGAGCGCAATCAAAATATGAAACAGCCGTATTCTCTCGATGAGAAAGCAGCTTGGGAGATGCATGGTTCGACATGGCCAATCCGTAGTAAGTGATGGGCACTCCATGAGAACAATTTGAAGGTCCCTCAATCAGACCCCCGGATCTTACGCGTTGCTGACCTAGAAATCCCAAATCCCTGCACTCGATTCTCGCGACTTGTTGTGTCTCAAATAGATTTCGGCCGTAGATTTCATGTGTCTTCGCGTGCCTTGATCAACATTTGGAGGCAAAAAGAGCAGCAACCGACGCAACACTAGTCGGGCGAATAAGTCCTTGGGATTGATGCCCGAGCTGTGACCCTTTTCCGGGCTAAAGATGTAGCGAACCCCGGGTAGCATTAAGAAAAGTAGTCTAGGATAGCTGACCCCTTACCTAGCGTCGAGCTGTATAAGTGGTCAGATCACTAGCCATAACCGACAGATCGTCAGGGGCCCTACGAGTGCCCGAATCGCTTTACAAAAATTTCGCATTAATCCAATTAGTGCAAACCATTGTGGCGGTCATGTCTATAGGAGGTTATAGTAAAGTGTCCGGAGTTGCCGCGACTCGGGGACATATGTAACGAACTTGAATGCTTACGAGCGAGCGATTTTCGAATGTCCGAAAAGTAGTTTGTTCGAAGGGGTAAAGAGAGGAGCTAGAACACTTGATGGACTCTTGCGCGCTTTTTTGAGCCGCTGGACAAGTCGTGATGGGGTCATCGGTACCGGGCCGGTATCGAAAATCATCATCCGCTCATCCAGTAGTCTCGAGTCCCGTTCCCAACAATGGGCAAGCACGCCCGTAAACGACAGCGCAAAAGTAAACCTACACATGAACCCATCGTACCTCTAGGTACGGATGCGCTGTTGGATGATGATGTTGAAAAGGACGACGAAGAGCGGAGACTTGAAAGTTTACTGTTCGGCAAGCCATTCGTTGCAGGACGAGGGAAGAACGTCCCTATTATCGACACCCTAGAAGAAGGAGATGAAGGTGTCGACATGGCTGCAGCAGAATTGGAGGGGTTACTGGATTCTGATGTGAGCTACCTACCGTTGGGGGGCTTCTGGGTCGCTGCCTGACTTCTCTCCCAAAGTTGTTTTTTGTCGACGATGGCACATCGAAGGAGAAGCATGTGCCAGAAAATGAACTCGACGTTAATCCACCAGAAGAACTCCCCGATGCTTCTACTAGCGGTGACGAGGAGCAGAATGATGCTTCACCAGGCGCCGACGAGCACGACGTTGAAGCCCTTCGCGCCTCTCCCTCCGTTTCTCAGATCCCCAAAAGCCGCAAGGCCCCCGCATGGACAGACCCAGACGATGCTTCCCTTGAGGTTTCGCTCGCATCCTCTGCCCGCTTGCACAAACTACGCGACGCCCCGGACGAGGATGCAATTAGTGGGCGCGAGTATGAACGACGTCTGCGACGACAATTCGTGAAGATCAATCCTCTCCCGGAATGGGCTACTACAAACGCGCGACGGAAGAGAAAACGACGACGCGCAGAAGATGATGCTGATGCTGACGCCGAGGTGACGACCCCAGACCTGGACACGCTCGTCACATCGTCAGGCGGAATCTTGGATCGCAAAAGACGGACACGTCTGGATCCGGGTGTGTTGGCGATAGAGCGGCTTCGTGATGCCAACCAGGCTGCCCAAACAGAGGGCGAGGTCACCGCCCTACAATTTCACCCATCCCCACAAGTTTCCATGCTTCTTGTTGCTGGCTCTGACCGTCGAATACGATTATTTAATGTCCGTCTTTGTTCACCTCCTTCCATCAACTCAATCCGTTCTAACACCAAAATAATAATACAGGTTGATGGACACACGAACCCGCATCTACAAACACTTCACATCCCCGCATTACCAGTCACCAACGCGCAGTTCCATCCTTCCGGGTCGTCTATTCTTCTCACCGGCCATCGTCCTTTTTATTACACATACGATTTGCAATCTGGGGCAACAACGCGTTCGCCGCGTGGGCTATGGTCCACGACGTTTGCAAATGGGGATAACGTGGACCTCAGCATGAATGTGTGCGCATTCAACGCCAGCGGAGATTTACTGGCCGTGGCTGGGCGCCGTGGGTATGTGCATCTCGTTGACTGGCGTACTGGTACAGGCCAGGTTGTCGGTAGCGTCAAAGCAAACACGGGTGTGAGAGCTCTATGGTGGGTGCCAAATGAACAAGAGCTCATGACGTTGGGTGAGGACGCAGAGGCGTATCTTTGGGACGTCAGGACCCAGCGGTGCGTGCACCGGTGGAAAGACGACGGAGGGTTTGGAAGCCGGGTTCTTGCGAGTGATCGCTCAGGGAGCTATGTTGTTGTTGGGTGAGTAAGCTTCGCAGTGCGGGCGTTTACAACGGTTGCCGAGACGGTTGTGTCCAGGTCAAAATCGGGGATTGTAAACGTGTATGGCACAGGGGCGTCCTCGTGGAGAAACCGTGACCGGCCTAAACCTTTGAAGGCGATTAGCAACCTCACGACCTCTATATCGGTGGCACGATTCAATCATGACACTCAGTTGCTTGCGATCGCAAGCAAGACACAAAAGGACCAGATGCGTTTGGTATGGCAGGGCGTTGCCCAGAATGCTTGTATGCTTACGGCGTAAATTCCAGATACACATACCATCTCTTACCGCGTTCTCGAACTGGCCTACATCAAGCACGCCACTTGGGCATGTCACTAATGTTGACTTCTCGGCAGGAGGCGAATATGTTGCTGTTGGTAACACTCGCGGTCGCGCTCTGTTATATCACCTCAGGGATTATGATGCACGTGGAGGGTCACGATGATCCAGAATGGTATATTACGTCCATTTCATACATGTGTTTGAGAGGCGCACAATAGATAGCGGGAGCAGCAGAGGCAAGCCGGGAATCACGGTGCAGGGAAGCATAAGACAGCAGAGACAAACATAGCTAAAGCCGTATCACAGAGAAACGAGTTATCGGACCAAGAGAAGATCACGAACTGTAACGAGTCAAGAGATGAGTATATGTCTCGGTGATCTAGCACAAGGGGGTTCATGAGAAATTAGGCTAGAAGACAGATAGGAGAATCACGCACTTTCTTCGACCTGAGCGCGCCATCCGGGACATACCTACATATTCGACTGCTGGCTTCGAACCATCGCCTAGCATCATCCAGCAAGCATACGCTTCGGAAAAATAAATATTGTGACATGCTGAATTGATTGAAGCAGAGCCATACTGGAGGCACTCGATACCCGTGTTATAAGAAGACGTGAGAAGCCAATAACGCTCGTCCATCGGATATATCTTTTCACCGGGTAAACGACGCAAGAGAAAAGTGTGAGTCAACCAGCAGGGGCTCCTGCAGGGGGAGAGAGGAGAGAGGTTATTTGATTGTCATTACCTCGTCATCGCCGCCATGATCTTCTAGTACTACTATGGCTTGTTCAATGTAGCCAATGGCCTTCAAACGATCGGGAGCCGTATTCCGAGCGAGCAGCATCGTACAGATTGCACGCAACCATCGCGCAAATTTTTCGACAGACAATGCATTGCGGTCGAGGCTTGCGTGAAGTATCGCCTACAGTCATATTGAAATCCATAAGCGGGCGGGCGGATAAAGAGCGGGCGGGAGAATGTTTAGCCGTGCCTCTAATGCTACGAAAAGAACTGCAGAGGCGGAGTCAGTTAACAACCCGAAATGCGCCACCTGGCCGATGACCGCACCATCCAGAGGGCAGTCCTGCGCAGACCACTGAATTGCACGTAGCTTGGTAGGTTACTAGTACGCTTCCGGTTCACGTTACACTTACGAGCATATCGGCAATAGCCTCGAACGTGTCACAGAGCGGAGCTTGACACTGTGCTACCTTCTTACCGATTCAATGAAAGTGGTTTAGGGAAGCACCGATAATGTAGGAGGAAAGAAATTACTTGAATGACCTTAGGTATCACTTGCCATTCTTTCATCCGACATGCGAGTTCGGCCTCGAATATTAACAGTATGGAGAGACACTGGGTGACACGAGGAATGTTGTTGGAGCTTATGACACCTTTCTCCACGGTCTTGCGCAAACGTTCTTCACAGGCCTGAATTTCTGTGGCGGTGAACTCAAGCTGAGCCGTAAAGGAAAATTAATGACGCCCAAGGGGATAAAGAGGGAACGTCTCACCTTATCAGAATTGACCATTTGAAGTTCTAGTTTGCGCAAAGCAAACACTGACAATCGGCGTCAGTTGGGCGGAGAAACGCGAGAAGTTGTATTGGAACACACCCCTAGCCGAGGCAGCGGCAAAGGAGGAAAACACAATACACAAATGCATCTCCTCATCCACTTCAAGCGCCGTTTGTAAGTAAGTCTCCAGTAGCTAGGCCGCACGCGCTTGGAGTATAACGAAATCCAGGGAGACGAACAAGACGTACCTCGCGTGACATGTCAAAAAGAGGAGGCACCTTCTCTTCTGCATTATCCCATTCTGCACAACCCTGTGCAGCGCAGTTGTATGCAGTACGCCATAGCCAAGAAACATCTTTGATTATGAGGGACACACGTTTCTCTTTGCAAGCATCATGCACTAAAGCTATCGCTAAATAATAGCAGGCCTAAACATACGGGGCTCACCAAACCATTATCTGCAAGGACTTACCGGTAGCGAAGTGCCGGGTCAACGAGTCGATGAGAGCGTTCCTAGTTCCGGTGCGCCGTTTATGAGGAACACAGGATACGCCAATGGTGGCATCCCCACTTACTTATCACCTGCATTGGCGGGATCGGCTATGAGGCGAAGAACGAGTCTGATCATACAGCGAACCAAGGTAATGGGCTCCACGTTCATTTCGGTCGTTTTCGGGGCTCTCACGAAGTCTAGGAGCTCTTGTAGAACGGAAAGGAGCACGTTCTTCAGATCAGATTCGTGTGCCAACCGCGTGGCCATGAGCAACATTCTCTGGTCGAAGTAGGAACCATGAACCATAGCCTTGACCGCCCGAATAGCTAAGGGTGGAAAAACTTCATCATGAGGCGGCGACAAGGTGATTATCAGCAAAAATCAGTGGATCCATACCATCATTTTCCCATCCTTTGGCGCTCGGTTAGTATGGAATTGGCTGTGCTATTACACACGGCCCGATAAGTGCCCCTTACCTTGTTTGACTGCAACCAAAAAGGTCAGATAGTGCGTTGCAGCTTCTTCACCGGGGCAATGGCGAATTATAGCTGACGCTTGCGCGTATTCCTCCTGCTCGATATGACAAATCGCTGCTTTCCGGAAACATTTACTCGCACAGGTATCTGCGACGCTCGAAAATGCCCTGCGCGTTCCAAGTAGAAACCATTCGACAGCTTCCGAACACCGCTTGAGGGAGCGCTTTCGCTCTCCGTACTGATAGAACAGCTACAGGCGATCCTTGTAATGGCACAAATACCAGGTTCAAAACAGGAGACGTACCATGAGGCAGGCGGTGGCACCAGTCATTGGGAGCTCGAATTCGGCAGACTCCAACACTAGAACCTCAATGGCATCGTTATGCGCCCGTTGAAAAAGTCTACGTACGAGAACAGGTATCCCAAAGATCACGCATTGCCCTATCATGATCCGCGTCCCTGGAAGAGTGAAATATAATGGCCAAAAGAAGGCGCTCCACAAATGGCAACCCTGAGCCGTTGACAGCTGCCAGACAGGCTCGAAGACACATTTGGATAACTTTGACAACCAGCCTTCACATACATACGGGCTTCAAAAGTTGGACGGTAACAACCGGATGAGTCACACTCACTGATGATGCGGTAACGTCCTTAGATCGAGTAGGATACTGGTTAGCGTGTTAGGGCGGTCCGTGAATACCTTAAAGAAACATCATGATGATGGAGTTGTACTTAGTGATGTTGTCCTCTGTGAACTTCATATTATCAGTGATAGACCTGAAGGCTGAGCACGCCGTGATCAGTAATGGATTGAACAGATTGCCACTTCCCGAGCTTGAGGCTCACTTTCTAAGAGGGCATCTTCGGGGGCGTTACGCCGTTTAAGGACCGCTAATTTCCACCACCGCATTTCTTGATGTGCTACGTCCTTCTGCTAAGGTATCGTTTGGTCGACGATGGCAGGCGGCTGATAGATGCTTACGTCGTCGAGGGGTATCGAATCGAGTAACTCATTCAGGGCGGTTTCAGCGCGTGCAAGGTTCTCCGCATTCAGACTAGATGAAAGGACGTATGCCCGTGCTAGAAACGGGAGGGTCAATAATCGTGCGATGAAGATAAGGGACAAACGACTAGACGAACCTAAATTTCTCAGTATGCATCTCTGAGGCCGTAACACCTTCGGTCAGCCACGAATATCTGATAAAAGCGAGTTCCACCTTCAACTCAGCAGCACCGGCCGTGAGCGTATCATCGAGGTGCTCTGCTAGGGAGAATGCCTTTTGCAGCCAGCTCACGGCGTCCTCGGCCTTTGAGTCAATTTTCTTCTCACTGTCTCGGCCGCCACCGGTTAGAAGCGACCGTCCGATCTCAAGAACTTTTGACGCCAACAGCTCACGCTAGAGACAGAAGGGCGAGACTTCAGGGTAACGGACATGAGGTGAAATTTGGAAAGCGCATACGTCACGCGCGGACAAATAAGCCAGGCGTTCAACGTTGCTTTCTGGGATGATCAGATGGGCGCGGGACCCACCGGTACAGCTCCACAGCAACTCACCGGTGATGTTCCGAAGCATATATTGGGCAACGCTGTCGTTGCCTTCCTTCCAAGCCTGCGAAAGATGACTCAGCACCAGAACCCAATGTATGCGATACGTTATGTAGGGCACGGGGCTTACTGCTTCCATTCTGCTGCAATAATAGACCACGGTTGCCTGAGCTATGGATTGTTGATGCATATTTTGAGGGTCGTCTACATTTCGGAGGTATTCCTCAAACTGGAACAACCAAAGCATACAAAATGGGCTACTAGCAGGTTTTGCTGCGCCATTACAAGGCGCACCTTGGCAGCAGATGCCAAAACGTTGGAAGCCAAATCGCATTTTCCCAAATCTGTAGAACAAAACAATCCGGAAGAGAAATGGAGGAAATGATGAGGGTCACACGTGGTGATATAGGAGTATGGGACCTGTTCCTGGGAAAGAGAAATAATTTACCTGCCAAGGTAGCGCCCGTCTTGCTTGCTAATTGTAGCATGTGAACAAAACCTACATGGGACGGCAGGCCGTTCAATGTCCAGACCGCAGACAGTATGAAAAAGGAAGGCTGACAGTCCACATCGAGGTTCTCGGGTGAACCTGCTTCGATAAGACGGAAGCCGGCGAGACGGACTGAGGATGGGAGAAAAGGTACATAAAAGGGATATGACGGCAGGATTAGACCAGTTATTGGATACGTACGGGCCGCAACTAGTGCAGGTATCTGATCACCCGCCAGGAGACGCATAGAGGTCGCATGGTTCCATAAATAAGTTCCTATTCGGGGACGGATGTGGCAAGGAAGACATAGGACAGCGGAACAGATGGACCAACCCTCCTGATCGAGGATATCGGCCTGAGAGTGGTCTAGCAAGGACTGACTAGAATTGGAACGTAGAAGGTGGAGACGTTCGGACAAAGTAGCCAGTTCGTAAAGCTCAGTGACGAGAGTTGTATTATGAGCGCCTTGGGAGTCCGCGCGGTGATTAAGTTTAGTTTTGATTCTAAGGATGAGATCTTTGCGGAGTTGTGGTGTTGGACGTAGTTGGCGTGACAGACGCTCAATATAAAGTGCGGATAAATCACCTTGAATGGATTCAAATTTCAGGGAATCTGATGTCCGTTCTTTCCTCTTGAGTGCGGACATTATGAGGTGAGGAAAGAAAGAGGTGGTGACTGTTTTCCCCGAGCGGTGTTTGAAGTCGTGTCACGCAAGTGTGGCGTGGCCGCCACTCGCCGCCACCGTTCCGAATGAGCGAGTGAGTGAGTGCGAGCTCAGTCCGCGAACGCGAACACGACACGAACGAGTAAGCGTTACAATTACAGTGCCTGTAACCCGCGGAGCGAAGGTCTGATACTTCCGGACCTGTTCTCTCCTCAATCTGTAGTTGAGCTGGTACCTACAGACCTCACTAACTATGTCTGAATCCGAACGTTCTCTCCCCATCGATGCCGTTGCTCGGGCTAATGGCGTACGCCTTTCCTTCTTCACAACTACCCCATTCTCAATACTTCTTTTAGAATGCTCGACGTGACGGTACATTCGCAGGTCTCACCGCAGGTCTCCTTGGAGGTCCGCCACTCTCTTTTCCCCTTCATTTCATCTCGGCCGTCTCAACACCGCGCCGCGCTTACTAGCTATCATCGGCAACAGACTAGGCCTCTGTAGAAACAAGACTTTAGTAGCTGGAATCAGTGAGTTAGCCCCTGTGCCCCACCAGAACCATTGCGGCCAAGTGCGACAATCCTGGTGTCCTCCCATCTCCTGCAAGATCTTTTCCTTTTTTCTCTAAACTTGTCCTTGAAACGTTTGTCCTAACGTGACCATTTGTTGTTACTCTTTCTGTCATCAGTCACTGGAACACTGTCCGGCTATCAGTTTACGCAAGGTTTTGCCGCAGCGAACATGTCACGCTTGCGTGCTGAATTTGCAGCAGCTCAGGAAGCAAAGCGTAACGCAGCGGCCTCGGAAGAGGAGCACACGGCGCACCTCTGACCTGTAGCTAGCGCTCGCGGAGACAAATTTGCCTGTCTCGGACTTGTCGGTGGCCTAATAGTTAACCTCTTAAGGGAAAACGTTTTCTTTTCATATATCCATCAACGCGCTCCGCACATGCACACAATGGGGATGATCATCATTGGGCACTCTTGTCATAAGTTATATCTGATTGTCTTGTTTCAGGGCCGCATTGTAACAGCCTGTTATGTCAAACCTAAGAAGGGGGTTCCACCATCAACTCACAGCATGGTCTCGGGGCAGTTTGGGGGTGTGGATCGCACCGCTGGCGGCTACGACATCAAGGATCACGCGCTACGGCTAGAACGGACACCACCGTTCCCAAACCTTGCCAGTTCCTGCACACTACTAGCCGAATTCGGCGTCCGTGACTCGGATCGTTACGTCCTCCACTGCCTTGAACCAGGTGGCGTGTCACGTCCCGTTCCCCTCACCCGCGTGCTTTTAAAACCCCGGTGGTCCCGAGTATACAGCCCAGAACAAAGAAAAGATGGAGAGAGTTGAAAAAAAAAAAACAGGCTTCGAATAGGAGTCGCTCGACAAGTCCGCTGGCATGGCACAATCGGGACCCCCTTGAGCAAAAACATCATTGTTCGAAAGAAGACTAACGTATGACCCTCCCGCGGGACCGGCCAATCGCCGCCTGTATCAGATCGGTGGCACCCAGAGAACTAGAGTCCAAAGACAGGGTGCTCCCTGTGCCGTTAGTGTTTACGATGGTATTAGGTAGTGAATGAATGCATGGAGACCCGTGTTCCACCTGGGCCCTGTGTGTTAACAAAAACTTATTCCATAGTACGGCTCGACTCGGCCCCCGTCAAGTTTCCCGCTGTATGGGTCATTACTTAGGTCCCGTGCGAGACAAATAATGACTAGCGTGTGACGTGGTTGCCTCAGATTTGAACAGATTCGTACAAACTCGGCCCTCTTTCCCCATACAGCGCATGAAATATCCCGATCCCGGCGTGCCCAGTGGCTGAAGTGGAGGCTTCCCCCTCTCCTTCTAATATGTTCCTCATACACACACTAACATAAGATCGAAAAAAAAAGGCGTGTTTGGGCGCGGCGCGCTACCATGCCTGCCTTCAAAGTTAAAATTCATTGGAGAGGTTGGGGGTGCTTCGGCAAATAAAGCTCCTGTGGTGCCATGCGCTTCATCCCCCAAAAGAGCCCAATCCAGGCCCCCCCTTCATCGTTAGCAGTGATTGATCATTATCCCGTGTCCGTGTCAAAAGTCAAGCTGATTTCCGTTCGATACCGTCAAATGTAAATAACATTCTCCAAGATCCCTTGTTTTGATTTTTTTTTTGGGTCTCTTTCTCCATTTCACCCGCCCAACGATAAATAACATAGCCTAACCTCTTCTGATATTTGACTCATTTGAACTGCGGTGTGAGAGAGGGGATAGAAAAGAAATGGAAAAATACTGAAATCACAGGTTACTTGCAAAAAAAAAAACAGAGAAATCAGCGAGATCCGAATCCGCCGCTTGGGGGTTCATTGGATACTGGAGCTCTCGTTTTCCGCATCTCATCGATCTATCAAAAATGCTCTGTAATCTCTCCTCTCTGTCTGATCCATGATCCATCAAGGATAAGTGGAGGCGGGCGCAGCAGGTGCCAATGCCCCAATGTGAGAGAGACCCACATTTCCGGCTTCGGCGTCGGGCGGGCGCAGGTAGGTAGGTACTTGTAGGTAAGGTCAGCTGAATTGTAACGTACATTACTCCTGCACCGCCCGCTCAAGGGGGAGATGTTAGGGGCGAGATGGGGCCGGGGCGATTTCTGATTTGCTGATTTGATTCGGAATTTGTCGGGATTGAGCGGTATAATACATTGACCCGTGTTCGGTACGCGAAAAAAAAAAATGGCCCATTTATTGATGGAGATGGGGGTCGGTCGGTCGGTCGGCCACGGTAGGGGCTAGGCTCTAAACGCTGTACACGACGCCATAATCACAATCATCATCATCATCATTCATCCCCATCCCTGATCTCAGTCAAAGTCTCAGCTAAGCTAATCTTTCGGTAATATTTGCCTTAACCTTTTCTTTTAATTAGGAGACATACCTACTACAGGAAAGGTCTAATCGAGCTCAGGACGACCCTGCATCCTGCATCCAACCCCTTCCCTACATACATCGCGCGGGGATTCGGCTTCGGATATAGCATAGTGATACAAGATCAAGTCAAGTAAAGTTATTACTGTACAGTACTGTGCTATCAATCGCGAGGACCGCGCGGAGGAACGTGCCGAAATACCGCAATAACGCATATATATTTATATTTATATCTTGTCGTAACAAAAAGAAATAAGAACTCAAAATCAATACAGTTGCGTTTCGCAGAAAGTTTGCGATGACAGGAAGCAGGAGCGACAAAAAAAAAGAGGCGCGGGGTAAATCGCACATTTTTCAATGTGCCGAGCACCAATGTAAGAAAACTTCCATTGGTAGTTGACATTGGCGATTCATGTCGTCGGGGTTCCATCCATCATCCATCCATCCACCCAGCCACAACACAAAAACACACCACACGCTACGCCAATTGTTAACTGGTCGCGGAATTTTTCTTTAGGACAAGAATAAGATCCGACGCTCGGGAATGGACAGAACTAAGGAGAGGGGTGAGAGAGGGGGTGGACAGCGCGGATCAGGCTCCGTATCATCCGGAACTGTTTCCCCCTCTCACACCCCTTCCCACCTTCCCTGCTTGCTGGCTGTTGCATTGGCTGCTGCTGTGTTTGCGGCGCGGGCGCGGCAGGCTTTTGGATTTGTGTGGCTGACGGCACACTAAAAAAGGGCATAAACCAAAAAGGATAAATGGCACGAATTTATGGGCACCACGGCTATTTTTTTTTTAAATTCAAGCGCGCGTTGGTTGCCAGTCAAGTACCGTACCGTGACTTGTATACGAATTGAGCACGCTTTTTTAAATTACAGTAACCCTCTCTCAAGGGGGCGTGAGGTGTTAGTTGTCAATTGGACTCCAACTGTACTGAAACCGTAACGAGTGTGAGAAGTGGACGGCGTCCCATATCCTAGCATGGACTAGTGGGAAATCAGCCCTAGGAGGTGGTAAGGCGGGCCCGGGGTGAAGGGCCAAGGAGCGTAAAAACATTGACGGTTCTGGCCCTCATGTCATGATGGATGTGTACAATGCAGACAGAGACAGAAGAAGACCCTCTCCGTGCGTTGGTATACATACCAAGTCACGGTCGGTGCCTTTTCGCATGGGAGGCAAAAACGAAGATCCCTTCCTGCAAGCAGCAAAAGCAAACACTTGATTCGTGATTCGTGATCGTGTGGCGTAGAAGACCTCTTCTTTCTCCTCTTTCTCCTCTCGTCTCTGCCAGGCTGTTCAGTCTCGTTCTCGTCTCACTCTGGGAAACGGACCAAATATGGAAACTATATACCGAAAAAGGGAATGACCATCGGGACCAAACTAACCCAAAATGCGGAAAAGAGGGTATTTTGAAGGCCATTCGATCGGGCAAGTCGGGTCCAGCATTTTCCGTCGTCGTCGAGCGCTCTAAATCGGTGAATGAGATCTTCATTCAGCACACTCTATTCACCGGCATCTCGGAAATTGGTCCGCTGTCCAGACCAGACACAACAACATATGATAATTGCATCATGGTTGCACGTGCAACAGGTGCACGAAATGGGTAAATTCGAACGAACGAAAATCAAAAGCCCAGGGGTGCCAGTGTGATACAAAGTGCGAAAGAAAAATTATGCGAGTTAAAAATGGCATGCAAAGGTGGATGAATTGATTGAACGAGTCCGAATGCGGAACCTAGTTTGTATATGCGAGCGTGCGGAACAATGGATGTGTTGGTGTACAATAAAATTAAGTGATGCATGTAGACAAGCCAAGTGCCCATAGTTCGTAGCGTGTCATGATGACGGCCCATGGCAAAAAAAAAAAGGACATTACAAGAACAAAGTCGATTAAAGACGACGTCCGCGACGCCAATGATAATCTGGGGAGTATGCCGGTGTAGGATAATGGTATTGCACCCCAGGAGGACCCGCATTGGCAAAAGGCGCCAATGTAACTGATCCATTCGTCCCCTCTCGCAAGCCGGGAAGCGGCTCAGGCACCTCCATTCCGCGAGT
This sequence comes from Lactifluus hygrophoroides, assembly GCA_003314055.1. Taxonomy (NCBI): domain Eukaryota; kingdom Fungi; phylum Basidiomycota; class Agaricomycetes; order Russulales; family Russulaceae; genus Lactifluus; species Lactifluus hygrophoroides. The sequence goes on from QLPC01012454.1 coordinate 36,037, forward strand.
ATAGCTTGGATCGTGAGATACGGTAGTTCTTGCGGTATTACGAGTCCAAGACACCGCCGTGTGAGACGGTAACACCGGAGGTAACGTAACGCTAGGTTGATGGGGGCTTGTCGAAGCGGATTGAATTGCATACGGCACCGGCAGCGGAGGATATGCGTAATGTGAAGACGCTGAAGACTCTGGAGGCTGATGGTACCGCAACAAGCCCTTGCGCATTCGGCTATCTTCTGCCATAGGGGACCCTGCCAGAGAAAAGAAGTACAGGTGCTGGGGCTACATGTCAGCACGCCGGAGCATATGACCAAATCTGTCCACCACATACCTTTGGAACGGGTCTCGGTTTAGTGGGGTCTAATCGATACGATGCAATCAAGGTCTGCGGCGGAACGTGCCGTGCAGTCGTCGTCACGGCAATACCCTCAGCAGACTGGGAAAGTGCAGGAGATGAGCCGAGCGACAACTTTGAGAAACACTGCAACGGTTCAAGAGGGGACGGTGTATGAACGTTGGCAGCAGAAGACTGCGGGATTTCCACGGCGAGGCTGACTGGCCTCTTTGCAGGTCGCGCAAGATTGAACGCAGCAGTAGTAGGTGAGAAAGCATCTACGGCAGAACGCTTCCCTCGTGAACGGAGCGGAGATTCGGCGTCCATCAGAATCTCCGGAGAGTACTGGGGATGTGGGTTCATAAGGCAGTGGGGCGAGACCGAACCGCGCTGCAAATGCACCGGAGACGATGAACGTGCACGGACGGACCGTGCTCTTCCCTTGGAAGGCACAGTTAAGGGAGCAACAGGTCGCACCGCAGCGGCGGGCCGCGGTGTTTGACGGGACCTCCTCCACTGCCGGCTACCCCTTTCCTTGGCCATTACAAGCCCCTCCAAAAGACCGACCCAGCGGACATATGTCTCCTTGTCCACGTAGAGGTTGAAATCGATGCCGGCGAGAAACTCGCGCTCCATTTTGTTGATCTCATTCAATTCGATACCAGACACTTCTGACCAGGTCTTGTTCGTGTAGGTGTTGCTGAATAACGCGTCGATAAGTTTCTGGACACGTCAGAGGTTAGCAGCACGACTTACTCATCGACAAATTTGTTGGCCATCATGAGTGCCGCTACAGCGACGCGAAACTCGCTTCCATGATGGGCGGCGGTGCCAGAGTTACGCTCCTTGAGCCGATAAACATAGTGTAAAGATAATACAATGACAGATTGACTGAGTTGGGTCGTCTGGAGGAGCTTTTGCATGAAATGTACAAAGACAGAAGAGACAGAGAACTGAAGTCTGGCGGTTTTGGGATTGAAGGGTATAAGAGGCTGTGAAGGAGACGTGTTGACGGGACTGAGGTTGGAAGACTGAGAGAACCAAAGGTAGCAGATCATCTCGCAAGTATTCTCCGCAGTGTACTGTGAAGAACGTGGACGGGAGTCGCTAAACCAGCTCGCGACGTGTTCTTCTTCCGCTGAAGGTACATTGTCGGGAGGAGGCGTCGGAGGCTTCTGTCCCCATGCAGAGTTGGAAGACCTTGACGCGTCCAAAAGAGGAAGTTGAGTTGGAGAAACTTGGGATTGCTGTGGTGGATGAAGGGCAGCTAGAGGTGGCACTGGAGGATGAATTAGGAAGGGTGTACCAATTAGGAGAGATAGATTTGAACGAACGAGCCGTGTCTCTGTGTTGGTGTTGGCGTTGTAAAGAAATGATAGGTGGCAGGGTAGTCATAGTGGGATGATGGGGCTTTGAGGACCAAGGAGGAGTGATTGTGTGTAAAGGTTGCCATGAAGAATAGGACGCGGTGAGGTTGAGGACTTCAGAAGGGAGAGCAGGGAGGTTCATTGCGTGACGAGGAGGAAAAGGGAGAGGAGACGAGTGAGAAGGAGTATGTATAATAACAGCCATGAAAGAGAGGCAGGGAACAGAACATATCGCAAGGCAAATAAGGGGCTGGTATATGAAAGAAAGCGTCTCTCTTTTACCAACCCTCCAAGTCGGGAACGGGAACGGGAACGGGGACGGGAAACGACGCGACGGCACTCGAGTTAGATCCACAAAAAGGAATTAGTTTTTTTTTTTCAAAAAAATAATAAATTTAATAATAATGAGATGCATTTCCGCTTAGGGACAAAACAGGGGGATCTATCCTTTGCGAGATGGGTTGGCACTTTTCATCGACCGACGATGGACCTTCGGGATGCGATGGCATGGCACACGCCATAGCGTGGGCGTGGCGTGGCGTCGCATGCCATGGCGCGGTCACAATCCAAGATTCGAGACAAGATCGTCCAAATCCAACTGAGTCTGACACTTCTTTTTCCCTCACCTCGCCTCAACTCATCTCACTCCTTCTGGTCTTGGCCTTGGTTCAGGGGATTTCCCTGGGGATTCCCCATAGCCTCTCCCTCACCCCCTCCCATATCCGGTAAATCACATAAGCATTCTTTCCCCTCCCACGCCCTCTTCCACCAATCATTCTCTCCCTCCGTCAACTCGCCCAGCAACTTTTTTTTTCCCTCGACAACCTTTTGTCTCTAACCGCAGCACATTCCTCATGGGGCTATGCCCCCGCTCTTGCCAAACTCCAGGTCACCTCGTTACCACACTTTCCATCTCCGCGCTCTCCATCTTGTCTTCGCTTGTTTCTCTTTGTGACCAAAACGCCCCTCACTCTACTTCACCCGGATCCTCCACAAGAATAATTACCCCTGCTGCCCTCATCTTGTTCCTTCTCCTGTTCCGTAATCTTTCGTCCCAATTCCACCTGCAAACTTCTCCCCTGCTTCCCCCTTTGAGCGCTCTGCGCTCTAAAACAGCTAAGCCTATTACCGCAACTTTCCGGGCAGCCTAATACATGTTCTTTGATTTCTCTTTTTTATTACATATATGTATGTATATATATATGTACTTATACATGCATATAATCGATCAGCGCAGCGCTGGTAGATGCGGCAACTCCTTCAGAGCCTAGATCTAGAGATTCACATTCCTCCTCTTTCCAACGATTCACATCCCGCGAACGGTCCCATTCCTTTCCGCATCGGGAAACTACGGCTACTTGGCTTCTGAATCCCTCTCCTCCCCTCTGTGCCTGGTCCGGCGTTTGTCATATAAGCCAAATGCGTGGATCTCATTCACAGATTCAAATGTGTGGCTGGCTTGTCTTTAACCCGAACTTCACGCTTCCCAACGCAAACCGCCCCTTCGCGCCATCCATCAGACACGTCCGACGCTCGTCGCCGTACCACTGTTCACCGCTTTTCCTCTTTCTTACTTGGATGTCCTAAATCTCTCACGCATCGATGCGGGCGTTTGCATTCACGTTCCATTCCCCGCTCTACCCATGACAGACGGAGATCTCTCGATATTAAGTTGTACACATTACACATAGTGGCACAGGGTACCGTACGCTGTAGTAACAACAAAACCATTTGACCAATGCCCTAGACGGCTGCTGCTGTCACACCTACCTAATTTCGTGTTGGCCGCGCGCGGACTCACACATCCGCCTCCACAATTAGTCGTTACTTGTGTTAGTCCGCGAAATACCGAGCTCGGCTCAATTCCTCGATAATCGACGTCACCGCCCCTGCGTTTCCTCGTGTCTCTCCCGTGTCAGCCGTCTCATTATCACTCATCAGGTCCGCCGCGCCTCCAAAACAACCCCTGTCCGCATCGAGTTAAACTCGTCGCTTTTCTTTTAGTGTGGGGATCCAGAATTCCAATCCAGTGATCTGCGTCAACTGCTTTTCGTTGATTCCCGCGGTTTCACCACCCTGATATTCGTTCAACAGCCGCCCGTGTAAGGGATGTGAGTTGTGAGATGATATGGATTGCTCCCATCAGTCCCCACACACACAGGTTATTATAGTATCCCTAAAAAGCATGCCGCAACCGTTTCCTTTTCCCCTTCTCCTCGCTCTTTGCCGTAATGGCTTCCACCTTGCTTTTATAAACCCGTGAAAAAGTCGTGGCTGACTGGAAAGAACATTCGCTAAACTATCCGAATCGAGTCATCATCAATGGCTCCCACTGGCAATCCCTATAGGAGCGTGTGATCAAAAAGCAAAATTTCTCTGCGCAACTTTCCCCTTTCGCACTTGTCTCTTTTTTGTTTCTATTTTTTTTTGTGGTGCTGAGACAACCCCTTGAACCCCTTGGTCGGTTCGGTCATATCCCATTCCCGTGTACTTGTGAGATCATTGCCTCTATATGACACCGCCCTTCCTGCCGAAGGGCTCGATGAGGCGGCCCGCTCCCTCGCAGCTGCGGATATCGCAAGTTGGTGACCCGAGGGGTTTCCTTTCTCCTTTATGGCCGCGCAGCAGCACATAAACTTCCGTGTGTTTACCGTGCGTCATTCTCCGCTTGCCCTCAAATTTATTATTTTTCACCCCCTCGGGCAGGCGTCAGTGAGTTGGCATTCCGTGAGCCCCCCCCTCAATCGCACTGACCGCAAGATGTCGTTAGTTTTTAGTTAGATCCCAAAAATACACTTGTGTTTGTGTTACTTGCAAGCGACACCCCGCCGAGCATGGAGGTCTTGCTCACCCAAATGCGTGCGTATGCGCGGATGGGATGGGCGGATTCGGGGATTCCCAACAAGGGTTTGTAACTATCTCCGAATCCTCGGGTCTCATTACCTTGAGACGCTAGTCCGTTATCTATCGTACCCTTTGTTCGATCCAACTCAACTCCTGAGAATGAGAAGTGAGACATTACTTCCAGCTCCGAACCCCATGGACGGATGGGATCCACTTGAGCCCTCTATTGCAAGTGTCCGTCCCCGCTTGGTACCAGTTCTTTGCCTGATGACTTTCTCGGCGGGAGACCGATGTCTTTCGTTGATTTCTGTCTCTTTTTTTTTTCATCCCCTCCCCGTGATCACTTATTTGAACCTAATAATAAATAGGTGGTGCGATAAAGCGCAAAACAATTACGCCGCAATACTACGTGATATATGATGACCAATTGAAGGTATCTCTCTCGTCACGCTCCGCGCGCGAGAGAGGAAAGCATTTCAGATGCACTAACAGACTCCGTGTCCGTGCTTCCCGCTGGGGCCAAACAAACAGGTGGCATCCTTGGGGGCTTTTTTTTTGCATTCCCGGCAAGGTTTTCTCGTGTGTACGCAATCGTCCGCAACTAACAAAGGCTATGCTAACGCTACGCCCCCTTCCCCTTTCCATTCATTCATTTACACATTTACCATCGCACCGAACCAAAACTGTGACCCCCCCTTGATACACCTCCTGTGCATGTGAACACGACCGTCCTCCGCGGCCAGATTGCAGACGCGCGCTGTTCCCCACACATACATCACATACATACACATACATACATGTATACGCACGTTGTGCTGGCTGGCTAGCTGGTAGTTCTCCCACAAGCCCGCTGCCACACACGTAAAATGCCCAATTCACGCGTTGCGTGCGTGCGTGCAGTGTGTGTGTATGTGGTTCGCCTCGGGCTCAAAACCAAAACGTTTTGCTGTACTATTACTACTGTACCTGGCTTATCTCAATCGATCCCCCCCCCTAGTCTCGCCCTTTCGAATGAAGCGAACTGAAACGAACAAATAGATTCGTAAAAGCTCCTCCCTCCGTGACGCTGGGAGACCCATTTCGGGTACTGATCGTCGCCAGTCCAGAACATCATATCTCAACCCGGCTCGCTCGGTTCACGCGCTCGGGTTGGCTGTGTGTCACGGGTCTCTGCCCGCAAGCGAATTTAGTTGTCTTTTCGACCATCGTTAGGTTAAGTTGGGCGGGGCGTGTTTCTTCGGCGCAACAAAAGCTTCCATAAACTCAACCCCAAAATTTGAGCGAAACAAAGTCCCTAACTAAGAAACATTAAGATGGCGATGGCATGAAACTGCGCGTCATAACATGACTCGGGCGCAAGCGAGTCGTCTCGTACTTTTAAATACAACTCCCGAAAATTTTAAACCACAGGGGAGGGAAGGAAGGAAGGAGGGGGGGAGCTAACCTGTTCCCCATTTGAGCTGGTCTAAAAAAGGGAGGCGAAAAAAATCCTGTTAGGATCAAATCGAACCGGAGAAGAGTTACTACGTTGGGGTTGTTAGTTTCGGTTAGGATTTCGGACGTGGCACCTACGCTCTTAACAACCCAAGTACAGTACGGCGCTGATTGGCACCCGTACACATACCGTATATTAAGGTATAATGACAAGGTTCCCTCATACACCCCAAAAACCCCGAAGAGGCACGAGCATGAGTGACAGGCGGCCAGGCAACGACGAAAGGTACTTGTAATGCTATCCTTTACCCCATCTGGGTGTGCCACGCGAAGTCGGGTTTTGATAGCGCAATCCTGCTCATCGGGCGCGGAGATAGTAGTGGGAAGGTTTCTCGTACGTACTGTATTGGCACCACCTGCTATAGTTGTCAAGCTGCGGAACCGATTTATTCTGGTTTAACCCGCCACACTATTGACCGTGCAGTAATCGAGGGGTTCCAGTTAGAGTGGAAGAAGCGGTAGCTCATCCTGTATTTTTTATTTTCCCGCTCTGTTGGTCCGCATGACCGAGGTATCTCGGACACGGGCGATCGCTACCTGTTGTCTGTACGGGAATAGTCCACGGACACGGCACTGGTTGTTCTTAGATGCAGAATTTATTGGGCCAAATTGCGATCCCTTGAGATTAAGATTGAGATTGATGCTTGGCGTTCCTCCGAGTTATTGTTCATCAACCGTCGAGTGAACGTTCGCCTCTATGTATTTCCAACTCCAAAGGGAAAAGAGCTTTTTGCACTAACTCACAACGTGTTCAACTGATCGTCTCTCCGCACAACAGGTTGATGTGCCTTGATGATTCTTTTTGTCTTTTGTCTTGTCTCACTGATTCTGATGATCTGAGGAGCATGGCCAGTTGACGGAGCAACCACCACAGCAGTCCGGAGATGACCCATCAACATCATCCTGTTTCGCCGAAAGCGGAGCATACTGTGCATAATAAGCTAGCAGCGCGGCCATCGGATGCCAAGTGCTTACCTATCGACGGGTGATGATTACAGCAGGACATATGCATCAACTGTAACAGATATCATCATAACCACAAGACCAATTGCCGGATGACAGATAGGTCAAGATAGAAACTATGTATTGGAGGTCAGAAGGGGCCCCTACTATAACCCTGCATTGATCTGAGGGGAGAGGCGCTGATCGTTTACCGTGGATGTGGCACGAGTAAACCGAAGGGCCGCCGTAACGGTCATTCATATCGAAGGGTCGATGATATTATAGTAACGGAAAGTGCCCGTCCTGAAATTTCGCGATAGCGGAGGAGACGAGACGCGGATGGTGCTAAACTTTGACGGTGAGACCTCATCGCAACGGAATGGATGATGACACGGTTCATTCAAAGGTGACGAGTTCCGACCGACCGAGGAACTACGAAGTGGAACATTGAAAGTTATGCCTTTCACTGGAGTAGAATTATTGAATTCTGGCTTCCGTGCGGGCGTTTTGAACTATGCTAACTTACACTCGTGTTGTCGGCTGCAGTAGATTAAGGCAATATTGAGGGAAATTTCCGTGGCGCGCGCTTACGAGGGTATATACAGCAGCTCCGAAATAAGCGTGGCGTAAAAAAACTCAACTCAACTCAATAATCATCATCATCATCACTAAGTTAAGTTAACACCGGGGGATGTGACACCGGATTCACGCGGGTCACAATTGTGACGTGTGACGTGGTTGGGCCTCCTCAGCAAGCGAAGCTGTCGTCAACGTCTCCAACGGTTTGCCGTTAGCCCACTCCCTCTGTCAGGTCTCCGCCCCATCACACTCACGACTTGAATTTTCCTCACATCTTTCTTACGCATATACCCACTCACTCTCCCACTCTCCCTTCCAACCTCACTTCATCTGCGCCTGCGGCATGGGCGTGCAATTTGGATCCTTCGACACTATATGCCAGACAGCCGCCCTAGTCATCTGTCCCCTAATTGGCTCGGATCAGGGTATCGAGCCATCATGCTATAGTAGAAACGTAGACATCGCTGGCACCCTCATCTTTCAACCTTGTGAGTTTCCCCTATTCCCTATTTGTTGGACCTTTTTTTTTTTGACGTTGTTCTGTTCTTCTATGCCGTTGTTAGCAACATGTTTCGTCCATATCGTCGCAATATTGATGACGGGGATAATGATCTATCACATACGAAGTAAATACACCGCTGTGGGTAAGTGCGCTCATTTCATCAGGTCAGGAAGGCAAATCGGTGTCAATAACCGTGATTCTCCACTAGGCCGCAGAGAGATTGTCATGTTCTTCTATCTCTACGCCATCATCGAGTTGCTCGCGTTCCTTCTTGATTCCAACATCATTCCAACGGCGAACACTAGCTACCCGGTGAGCCCAGGAATCCGTCTTCTTTCGGCTTTTTCTGATGAATATTTTGGGGGTTTGCCATAGTGGTTTGCGGCAGTGTACACCGGCTTGGTCGCAGCTGCTTACTGTTGTCTTCTTATCAATGGTTTTGTTGGCTTCCAATTTGCCGAGGACGGTACACCGTTATCTTTATGGGTGCGATGCTCTTGTCCTATTTCCACCATGAAGATAGTGCACTAAATTCGTCTCCACCATAGCTTTTGCGGCTTTCTTGCCTTGCGGTGTTCGGCATCTCGTTCTTCATCGCCATTGCGACCTTCAAGGGCTTTGCCGGATTCAATAATAGCCACCCGCTCGGACTATGGATTGTCTACATTCTCTGGCCTCTGATTTGCACGGTTATCTACGTCATCTCGCAACTGATTCTTGTGTTCCGCACGCTTGAAGACAGATGGCCAATTGGAGATATTATCTTTGGGACGGTATTCTTCACAATTGCCCAAATCCTCCTATTCGCTTTCAGCGCGACGATATGTGACGCCATTAAACATTACATTGATGGACTGTTCTTCTTTACTCTATGCATGCTTCTGAGCGTGATGATGGTCTACAAGTACTGGGACAGTATCACGGTGCGTGATCCAATCTTTTCGTTCCTTGTACTCTGCCTCATCCTTGAGTTAGCGCGAGGATCTCGAATTTTCCGTCGGCTCCAAAGCGGCCGTGTGGGAGGTCAAGGACCCACTTTTGTCTGGGCAGGATTCGGACCCATACGGAGAGGACGCAAGCAATTACCATGGGGCACCAGGCAGCCTTGTAGGTGGTATCAGTGGGCAGCAGCTTTATCAGCAGAAGGCATACAGTGGACGTGGTTACCCACCTTCGTCGGACAGATATTAATGGACAATCGCATTGTTTTTTTTTGTCTCGTTGCATCTAGCATATCATACCCCACCTTACCTACTAGGATGACTAGAGTGACACTTAGCTGAACATTTTTTTGACACGTCTAGGCGAATAAAACACAAATTCACGATTCCTCCAAAAGTTGTCATAAGAACTTCATTTTTGTCTCAATTGATGTAGACTGCCCTAAGACCCCCCTCGTTGTACAGTAATGATCCTTCCACACAGACAGCAAATGGCAGCAGTGAAATGTTGATTCAAAAATACTATTTTATTGACCAAAGATGTTTTTCTACATACATAAAGACCCTCAGGCTCAATAAGCCATCACTGGGAAATAAAAAAAATAAAAGTAAAAAAAAAGATGGTTTTTTTTTTCCAAAAATTGCTGAAAGCCGGAGCTAACAGACGGGTTCGGATGTGTAATTTGCAATCAGCAAAAGACTGTGCCTCGGTAAAGACCTCACTGGCGACAGTACATGCCCGAGCACAAGAGATGGGGAACAAACGTCCCATCAGCGTGCCCTTATATACAGATGTGGTGTTTAGGGCCGGCGGTTCAATGATTCACCCTGGTCCGTGCGCGCCACGCCCTTTCGGTTACAGATTTTGAAATTACAAAAGTATGCCGCCCGCTGCTGAGATGGACACAGTATGGGGTACAGTATGGGTATGGGGAAGAGACAGGATGCCTGGAATTTTTGTTTCTTTTTTCCTCTGTTTTTACAAGAAACTACCACCCTTGCTCGCTCCAAATCTGTCCGACAAACCCTTTGCATCCTGAATGATCCTGCGCCGATCCTTCTCATCCATCAACCTACCACCCACGGCCATATCGCGCGTATGGTCCCAAATCACAGCTGGCTCCTCAGGCGTGTCCTTCTTGCGCTTCTCTTCCTCATGCGCGTGTGCTTTGAGCAGTGATGCACCCCGATACGTTCGCTAGTTGGTTCGTTTTGTTTTTCATTTTTTGAGTCCCGTCAGCCCCAAACGATGAAGATATATACTGGGAGAGCGTACCGTATATTCGTCGACCTGCCGCTGCAGCTCCGCCTCACGCTTTCGCCTTTTGTGTGCGTCGTCCTCCCCTTCTCCGTCCTGCTCGGGGTCCGCGTTCTCGACGCGACGCTTTCTGCCCATCACTTCGTCGGCTAGACGCTGCTGCCTCTCGGCAGGCGTCTCCGTCCAGAGTGTATTGTCAACCACTTTTGCGGGTGCAGTGGAGCGCGAGAATTGGCGCGGCTTATTTAGCTTCGTTGGATCAAGTGCTGCGTGCGCAACGGAAACGGTTGAGCCCCAATGCAAGCAGAAAAAAAAAGAGAGAGAGATAGGACAAGAAAGAGAGAGGAGGTAACGACAATTGAAAGGGAGCAATAAAAGGAAAAGAGTAGCGCACTGCTCAGCAAATCGGATGACGAAGGGGGTACGAGCATCCACTCGTCACGCTGAAGCACTTTGGGGCGCGCCGCCTCCTGTGAAGTAGATGATAGGAATGAGTACATTGACGCACGCGTGTCGCAGAGTTTCGAGCGCACGCGCAGAGACTTCCATGAACGAACCAGGTAGGTGTGGACGAAAGACGCACCTCGACCGCCTGACGCCGCTGCGCCTCCTTCTCCATGAACTCCTTGATCGCATCCTCACGCGCATTTGCCTGCCTAGAGCCCACATGAAGTGATGATGGTGGTGGTGCGGGTCCGATCTCGTCTTCAGATTCCTCTTCCTCTTCTTGGCGTGGAAGCGGGCCCCGTGCTGGCCCTAATGTGCGTCGTTGTGAGCCGGAGGCGTTAGCACGAGCCGCAGCCAAGTCAGGGGGAAGTTGCGGTACATAATCGTCCTCGTCCTCTTCTTCCTCTTCTTCATAACGCGGTACAGGAACCGGTGGAGGTGTTGTGGTGCTTGCAGATGTCATCTGCCCTGGAATCTGAGGGCCCATCGACGGTCCAGCCTCAGGTTGCTCTAGAATATCCGCAGTAGGCTCTTCGTCTACTGTATTTCCAGCGAGGAAATGAGCAGGAACATGAGGACCTATTGAGGCCATTAGATTGAGAATGTTGTGTTGTTGAGGTAGATTGTGCGCAATAATAGCCTCGCTTACTCAGCCGCTTACAACTCCCCATCACCCATCATCGTTCTCGTGCTCCATATAGCCGTCTCCAGATGACCGTCGGGCAGCTAGCCAATATCGTGGACACAGATCCCGCAAAGGCAGCCCTGCGTGCTCTCTCGCCCTCCCAACTCGCCTTTCTCCAGCGACTCCCCAAAGCCGAGCTGCATGCTCACCTAAACGGCTCCATACCCCTCCCGCTCCTTCAAGAACTCGCGCGCGACTACGTGGCTTCATCTGCCACCGATGGTGCCACTACTACTACGACAACCAGCTCCACCCCATTGGCGGCGGATGTCCTCGCCGG
>QLPC01012455.1:0-17095 GCA_003314055.1 Lactifluus hygrophoroides
GCGCCAGTACAGTACTAGGTTCTCCTGTGCCTATCGAGCTTTAATTTCTTGATCCCAGTGGCCACCAACAATCGTAAGTTGTTCACAGGGCCAGAGCTTCGAGCCCTAAGCCGAGGTCTGAACCGAAGCTTGCGAGACGAGTCTTTCTGCAAGTTGCGGGTCCGGGTCTTACTGTAAGCCACTAACAGAGTCCTGCACCGCTTATGATGAACAGTGGCCCGCAAACTAGCTTGTGGCGGCGGTATGACGGGATCATGCATGAGCATTGACATACGGCATAGATATATTCCTACCCCCTTTCCCCTCATTCGAGTTCCTTGCAAGGCTCAGAGTACCGGGGCCGGTACAACGGTGATGGATGCATTAGGGCGTGAAAGGGATGGTGCTCGATTATTAATTGACTCATGGATTCAAAAGAAGGATAGTTATACCAGGTTTGACAGGCTTGATGGTCAGGAGTGAGTGTTGGCAGATGAATTATCGGGCCAAGAACACCTTTTTTGGTTGTGGGATACGTGAAGGGACCACTCTCGACCGTTGAGTGAGTTTTGCATCGATTCATCAAAAGTTTCAAGATGACCTGCATTAGCCCGTTCTGAAACCTCTTATCCCGGATACAGAGTATGGTCATGTCATAAGAGAAAGAGTACGATAAGCAGTATCGTCATGATGGTGTGGTGGTCAAATTTTAAGCGCTGAATTCGCCAGAAACATCACATGGACGGAATATCGCATCCGGGTCATTCACACCTTCATACAACATTCAATGGAAGTGATATTGAGGCGTTCATACGGCGACAGGGTTGCCCAAACCGACGGGTTGGTCATGGACCTGAGATAAGAACAGTAAAATAGGCTTCATGAAAAAAGGGGGAATAGAACACTGTAAAGTAGACAAGGGTAGCGGCAGCGTACCGAGTGGGAGTTTCGGAGTCGGGTTCTCAGGTTCGGGTTCGGGTTCGGGACTCGGACTCGGAATAGGCACGAGAGAGGCGCTCGAGTCCCAGCGCAGAGTCCAACATTCCACACGCTCTACCACTATTGTTATCCATGGAAAAGAGCATTTTTCAAGCTGCAGATGCAAATGCTTGCCTCGCTGTGGGACACGCCCCTTCGATAAACCCGTCTTCGAGCAATTCAACCGTCTCGACCTCTATGCCACTCGATACCACCTCGTCACAAGTCCAAGATACCTCCAACACGTCCAAAAAGAAGAAAAAGAAAAAGTCCAAGAAATCCACCAAATCCAAAGGCGAACAGATTGCCAAACCTCTCACTGAAGACGACGAACCCAGTCCGCTGGTTTTGCGCATCAGCCGCAACAAGCATTGGCGATATATCAGCTCATACCACGTATGTATTCCCCCCTCTTGACCGTATCTATGTCCCCGCATCATGAGAGATCAGGGCCCATGGTTGCAACTTCCGATAGAGCTTCTTGAGTCTCTCCTCGACTTCAATCTTGACCCTGCGACCTTCCAGCCAGAGCCGCGAATGGTGTCACTACCGCCGCCTCCCCAACAACATCAACGTTCCTTTTCGCGCGTGCGCGACCGTGGCTATGCAAGTCTGGGGGACGTTTCCCCACCTGACTCCCCACGCCGAATCTTCTCCGCCCTACCATACCCACCGTTGCCTACCCCACCTCCCGGCAAACCAATTCCTCCACCGATTGATCCAGGTGTCTTCCGTTCTGTCACGACCATCCGCCGTCTCATAGACGAAGCCTCGGAACTTGCCATACGCGCATCGTCAGGGATGTCCGCAGCTGCACTGGGGTCGATACGGGGTGGGGGGAGTCCGAAAGTAAATGGCAGCCCTTGGGCTCTTGCCCAGTCGCTAGGCATGAATCCGTTAGGTGATTCGGGGGGTGGGAGGAATGTTGCTATGTCTGCGATGCGAATTCACCGGCTGCGCGCGCTCGCGGTGCAGAAACTCGCTGCCGCCTACAGGGCAGACGAGATTGCCTCCAGTGTGATGGTAATGCAGGGTGGTTCTGTGTTTGAAGACATCGCAGAGCGCGTTCTCAAAGTCGGTGCGTTGTTCCTCTTCAATTCTCAGATTTTTTGTCCCTGCTCATGCCCACAAAGATCCGAACGACGCGGACGCCAAGTATGTTCATTTCTTCCACGAAAAGATACCCTCTCGGTCCGTCTTGTCTCCATTCATTGCCCGGGGTTCATACTCACTGTGAGAGGATAGGCAACTCGCTGAATCTACTACGACACATGTTCTCGACGAACTCATAGAGGCCTTTCCTCAACGCATCGAGCTCCTCCGTACACGGGGCATCGTTCGCACTTTCCGCGACGAGTATTCCGCTGCCGTAAAAGACTTTACTCATGCACTCAAGGAGGCACGGTCACTACGCAAAGCGCGCTCCTTCCATCGCAACAGTAATCACCCTCCGCAAAGTAGCAAAGGCAAAGGAGACAAGAAAAAAAAGGAAGGCAAGAAAAAATTGAACGGTCAAGCGCCTCCCAACGGAACCAGTGCGGCAGACGCATGTGGTGACGCATCTGAGACCGAAACCCTTCCAATCCATCCATCGGTTCTTCCCGACGCTCCGGAGCCCATTGAGCCACAGCTACTCTTTCTCCGCGGCGCAGCCTACCTTCAAAACGCCATCTTCATCATCGAAGAGAGGGTCTTGAAACTTGAGGGGATCCGCAAACGAATCTCTGCAGAGGGAGCTGCGGAGCTGCGTCTTTGTTACATCCAGAACGGTCGCTACGGCGGCGTCGAGATCGGAAACCCAGACGGGCCACTCGGAAGGGTTGATGGGCCGAAGCTTCAAGCGTACCGGGGCGTGCTCGCAGACGGCGCGTTTCGCGAACAAGTCGGCGGGCTGCTGAAGAAGAGTATACGGGACCATGAGCGATTCCTTGCTCACTTCGACGCACTCGAGACCCCCGCGCCACCCTACTTATCCAAAGGAGGATGTAGTGTCGATGACGACGACATCGCCGAGCGCGCCGCCTACGCGTTCTTACTCTCCGAGGCGCTCCGACCAGGCTCTCACGGGACCCCGCCGCCCTCACCACCCACTAACGCCGCAGTGCTGTTCACGACGTACCACCCGCTGCTGGTCGAATCGCACTTCTCCATGCTCCTCTGCCTGCTCATGCTCGGTGATTTCCCCACTTTGCTACGTGCGTTCGTACGTGCCGCCACGGTCGTCGATGGCCTAGAGGGTTACCCAGTCTTCCTACCTCCGCGCTCGATGGCCCAAGCCGAGTTTGTAGAGACGCTCGAGCGTCTCGCGGGCGGTTGGCGCGTCGGCGTGCAGCCACATTCGCGTGTGCGGGCGGGTCAAAGCGGTGGTCACTACAATACGAACGGTAACGGTAAACAACTTGCGATCGAACCACCACCACCACCTCTTCCACCTTCGCCCGTTCTCGCGGTACCAGCGGCGCCTATACCCGTACCAACAACAAGGATCTTCCTAGACCCTCTCGAACCATCAACCTCCTTATCTGCTTCCGGCTCCGCGTCAGCGTCCACGTCCACGTCCACGTCCGCACTGGCGCGCTCTCTTACCCCGTCCACGTCATCGCGCCGCGCGACTCCTTCGCCATCGCCCACACCAGCATTACCACACGGCAACATCGACCTAGTCGAAGCGCTCGATTGCGCACGCATCATCCTCGCGCCGGTCGCGGAGCGCCAACGCGCGCGTGCAGCCGAGCAGACCGCGCTGGAAAAGAGAAAGTTTTCGTCCTCTTCTTCATCTTCGTCTTGCTCTAGTGGAGGTGGCGAGGGTGAAAAGGCCAAGTTGAAGCCTCTGCCTATTAACATTCCGCTGCACGGTCCACGCGTCGAGGTTGTGCTCGCCTGGCTCGCTGCGGTGTGGTTGGTAGAGCTTGAGAGCGTCGCTTGATAAGTTGAGAAGTGAGGCCCTGTAGTGTTGATTATGCAGGTTCCATTTGTACTTGTACACGTATCCTAAGAGATTACCCCAGAGGTATCTGTCATGCGTGCACACTTTGAAAAGTAACGATATCAGTTGGAAAATATGCATTTATGGACTCTACTTTATACATTGTATTGCAAGACATTTTTGTGTTACTCAAGTTATAATACACCTTCGAGCAAAGATCAACCAAATTTAAATTGAAAACACACTCAACTATTATTTGACAAAAGGACGAAAATAGCAAAGAGGCAGACACCCAAGACTTATTCATTTGCTTGACCCGAATGCCTCATCAAATTGAGGAGGCACCGAAAAGAAGAGCAAAAGAAAAAAATCAAGAGTAATCCCCCGACGACGCAGGCCAGTAGTGCAGCGGCAGGGTCATCGTGTCCTCGGGTTGCAAGCAGAGCCCAGAGGAGCAGGGGCGGCAAAAATTAGATAACCAGATAATGGGGGCGGTGCCCCCATAATAGTGGTTAAACTATTAAGAACAGATACTACACTTGATCTAAGCCAAAAGGCCAGAGTGGTAAGGATTTCGAGAACCGATGTGCGAAGATTATATACTGTGGGTTGTCGCGCACGGACCAGGATGACTTAACCCCGCGTGATGGGAAGTTTTGTGCGCGCCGCCGCCACGCTGTACGGGTTCGGGTTCTACTACTCAAAGTTACCACAACAACGCGTTTTCTGCGCTCCTCCTGGTCCGAAGATGATAAAGTCCAGCTGACTTCACATAGCTAACGTTTACCAGCCCGCCTGATGAAGATCTGGAATGACCCACCTCTCCCCCCTTCTCATTGATGTGTCTGAGCTCCGGCAGAAAGGAGGTGAATGATAACTTGCATCTCCAGCGCACTTCTCAAAACAGCCTCTATCCTGCACCTCAAAGTTTTGAGAAACTCGACTTTAGGCAACACT
Source organism: Lactifluus hygrophoroides (assembly GCA_003314055.1). Lineage (NCBI taxonomy): Eukaryota > Fungi > Basidiomycota > Agaricomycetes > Russulales > Russulaceae > Lactifluus > Lactifluus hygrophoroides. The sequence goes on from QLPC01012455.1 coordinate 4,841, forward strand.
CGCGAGTCGCTCAGATTTGATCAATACTTGCAGGATTGCCCCGAATCATGGCTTTGGACTGTTTCCCTGTACCATGCTCACATATTTACCGTGCAGGGCCCGGGTTCCTACTGTACCGATCGATGATGCAGATTCATACGCCCCTCGCAGAATAAATTCGAATGATCTATACATTGATTGAATAAAAGTCTACCTATCACACCAAATTGTTACTCTGCGCGCATATTACATCTTTCAAAAATGAGCGGACATCCATCGCTCACGCATACCGCTTCACATCCTCCTGCGTAGGTCCAACAGGGTCGCTCGTCGCCGCAAGGTTGCACTGATGAAACGCGCGCACCTGGTCGGGTTTGAACGAGCCGACGACAGAATGCAGCACCCCACGATTATGAAACAAAACAAGATCCTTTTCCTTCCAATCGTGCGGGTACACCAACTGCGCAAGCAAAGTCATCAATAACACTAGAGCAATGAAACAAGACGACAGGAAGCAAGGGCATACACTTGGAGCGATGGCGGGGCGCTGCATCTTGTAGAGCAGATCGCGCACTTCTTTGAGGTCTGTGAGATGGGCACCATCGGGATACAGCGCACCGTCGTGCGATGCGCCTTCCGGGAGCGGGTCGATGAACAGTTCTTGTACGGCACACGGATGCACTTGGAAGTGCAATGCCCCGGTCACCGGATTCTTCCATGTCTGCAAAAAAAAAAAGGGACGGAGGGTCACAAGGGAGGGCAAAGGGGATGCGCGCAACACACCACGGGGAAAACCTTGACGTTATCCTCCGTCCATGGCGGGAGCTCACTCAAAGCAAGCTCTTTCCCCTCGCTCTCAATCGCGAGGCCTGTGCTGTGCGCACCGGCGGGGGACATCCAGATGTAGGGATGAGGAGCATAGCGTATCCTAGCGCGAACCGCAAGGCTCTGCAGCTCACGAGGGAGTATATCGAACATCGTCTTTCCCGACACGAACGCCGTGGTGCCAAGCGGGACGGGCAACTCGTCGCCCGTACCGTCATCGTAGCGACAAGTCTGCTGGGGACCCTCGGGCACGCGGACCGCATACAGCGTCGTCACTTTGGGCGGGGAAAGGTCGTACAGGGCAGCGTCGATATGCCAGCGATAAAAACGTGTCGCGCCGGCTTCTTCGTCCTCGGCCGAAACGCTCGTCTTGTGGAAAGTCGTGTGCGAAGGGTGCTTAAGCGGGGCGACCTCGAGTCCCTCGTGGTTGTATACGGTGCCGTTGCCGATAAGCTGCACCTGAGGTACATCGGGGATCGTCTTGAGGTCCGGATGCAGGATGGACTTTTTCGTAGACTGTGTCTTGTAGTTCCCATGGCCGTACGAGTCGGCTGAAGGGTCAAATGCCTGAAGGTACAACAGCAGTACGGCACAGGCACGGGGGAAAAAACGGGGGAGGGGCGTCAGCGCTTAGTTTGCTTGTCAGGTGGGCGCCTGCAATTGACCTTTGTCAACAGATATTGCTGCTCGGGGGAAATATTCGCGTTTCGGAAAAGCAGGGCGTCATGCTACATGTGGACACGAGATCAGGGAATGTTCCAAGGGAGTGATCTAAGAAGATCCGGATGGGTAAAGTACCTCGTAGAGCAGCTGTTCTATCTCGGAAAACTCGGTGGTGGATAGGTTGCCGGGATTGACACCGATGACTTGCCTGCCAAAGTCGGTAAACTTGGAAGGATCCGCAGAAGGAGGGAGTGGGAGTGGGAGTGTTTCAATGGGCATGGGTTGATGGTGGTCGTTAGCGCGGAGACTGTGAGGACGCACGTCGGCTTTAGCTTTGCACGTGCCGGGTCTGTTCCGTGCAAGACCACGTGACCGTCACATTTCTCACACAATCGCGCGACGCGCTCCTACACGACACGACAACTTATCGTAAGTTACTTATCCATCCATGTACACCTCCAGCGCCACCTCCAAGGCAAAGCGACGAACGGCAGCCACAGCAGCAGCGCACTCGCACGCGCACTCACGCCCCGAATTATCCGACGAACAAAAACAAGAGATTAAAGAGGCTTTCGAGCTCTTCGACACGGACAAGGACGGTGCGGTCGACTACCACGAGTTAAAAGTGGCCATGCGCGCGTTAGGGTTCGACCTCAAGAAAGCAGAGGTGCTCAAGACGCTACGGGACCACGACAAGACCGGTCACGGATTACTCGAATACGACGATTTCGTCAAAATCAGTTGCGTTTTTGTTTTTTGTTTATCCTCTTTTTCCAGTCTTGACCGAATCCGTTATTTGCAGTGACGGAAAGGATATTGGCGCGCGATCCTATGGAAGAGATTCGTCGCGCGTTTCAATTGTTCGACGATGATAATACAGGCAAGATATCCATACGCAATCTCCGGCGCGTCGCCAAAGAGATCGGAGACCGCCTTGAAGATGACGAACTGTATGTTTCCTTCTTTTGTCTTGTTGAATGTGCGACTGACATATTTTTACTTTTGGGTACAGACAAGCGATGATAGACGAGTTTGACCTCGACCAAGACGGGGAGATCAACGAACAAGAGTTTTTTGCCATCATGACAGATGATGCATAGCCGTCCCCTTGTGTTTATGGTGTATCTACGTATGACATTGCCATGTAAAATCTCGCACTCGACTTTCAAATGTTAAACCTTTGGTTTTTGTTTCTTCGCACTCAGAGATAATGGGGGCATTCATATGATAACACAGCAACAACGTATAAATGACGACTAGTGGTGGCCCCCCATATAAAGTAAGACTACAGCGAGATAGAATAGGGAATACACATGGATGGATACAGACAGGCAAAACACAATGGGGATGGGATGGCAGGTGCTGGAGACTGGAGAGATTGATAAAAGTACATGCATGAGAGGGGACGTAACAGAGGACGGACGAGGAAGGAAGGGGTGGCGAGTCGTAAAGCAGGCATAATCATGATAACGTACGGAGGATGAAAGAAACAACAGAAATGTCCCTGCCCCTTTACGGAGATTGCAGTGTCCCAACGATACCTGGAGCCCAAGCAGCAAAAAAAAAAAAAAGGAGAAAGGGAAAGACGAAGCAAAAAGTTTGAGGGAAATGAATTATAAAAAAAACGGCAGGGGGAAAAGAATTGTGGCGTTAGGAAGTATGGACGTAAAACGTGAACCGGGAAAGCGGATTTTGTGTCGTGCGGACAGTACGATTTGAATTCAGGCGTCGCCAGCCACAGGAGTCATTGCTTGGCCTTTGTGAACGCGCATGTGCTGCCCGAGGTTATCGTGACGGCTAAAGTCCTTCCCACATCCCTCGATGGGGCACTTGTGCGCTGTCAACGGGGGTTAGTTGCTTCAAAAAAAAACAGGTGGGCAGAAAAACTTACGCTTCTCGTTAGTGTGGATGGATCGTACATGCCGCTTCAAATGTTCACCGCGAGCAAAACACTTGTAACACCCATCGACGGTGCAACGGTACATCCGCATGTTTTTCTGCACACCGCCCTGCACGATGAATACCGGTGCTGTCGGTACACGACGCCCTCGCGACTTCTTCGTGAGGTTCGGCACTGGCACCGGCGCGCTCAGACGACAGGGTCGCGGAGCACGCACACTACCACTGCCGCTGCTCACGCTCACGCTGCTGGTGCGTCGTGAACGAGTACGTGATAGAGACATGCGGCTAGGCATGAAGTCGCCATCATCGTCACCGTCTGGTTCATCCGAGGGATACGCAGCCTCCTCACTCTCGCCAGACTCGCTCCCAATGTCTTCGTCCGATTCGCCTGTCAGCCCGGGTGGGCTCGAAGATCCGGGACCTCGGGGAAAGGGAATGGCAGCGGCAAAGCCGGGCGGCGAGGGAGGCATGACGTCGGATGGATGGACGAAAGCGGGAGCTGTGGATGTGGACAAAGCATGCGGCGGAGGGGAAGAGGCAGGATATTGCAAGTCGAGCTCTCCTTCCACTTCCATCTCTGCGTCTGCCGCTGGACTAAAATAGACCACCTGCTGGGGTGCGCCCGCCAGGATCCCCGACGGAGTCTGAGTCTGTTGCGATTGAGGCTGGGGAGCGAAAAGCTGAGGCTCGACGGCGGGACTGCCGTTAGCATCATTGTAGAATGGATAGCTCCCAGAATCGGCATAGAAGACTGGCTGGGGCGCAGGAGATTCGAGCTTGAAATCGGACTTTGTCTCGGACCAGGGTAACTGACCCGGATTCAGAAAGGCGGTTTGAGACAAGTCGAGATCCGCAAAGCTCATTGTAGAGCCGGTGGTGAAACCGATGTCAAAGGGATACTCGTGTTGAATGTCAGCCGACATGGAAGGAGTGTTGTGGTACGAGTTTTCTGACGGGCTGTATACGAGAGGATAAGTGGAGGAAGAGAGGGGAGGAGAGGGGCGACGGGGGAAGGAAGCAGAGTTGGCAGTGGTAGCGGCCATGTTTGTGCGTTGGTGGGAGTAATAAGAGTGGTGAGAATGGGGGGGAGTGTGGGGGGAAGAGTGGTGGATTTGGGACGGACGGTTTGGCCTATAAGGACGAGAATGGGGATCCATACTGGGTGAGAATGAAGGGGAAGATTGAGACTGATTTGGGACGAGATGAGAAGACGGATATGCTATGCAGGCAGAATGTTGACGATGATGAAAGACGGGGAAAGGCCGTGGCTGATGAGTTAGAATGGTGGCCATGACTCGTTTTTCGGCTTGGAACTGTTTCCTTTTCCCTTTGTCTTACGCCGCGCTTAGGCAGTGAGAGGGTGGGCGGGCCTAGAGCTGAGTCTGAATTGGATTGGTGCAATGGCTAATGGGCAGACGAGACGGAAGCGGATGCGATCGTAACTGGTCGGCAAATGGAACGAACTGGGGTATCAAGGGTCGTCACAACTTCTGATTTCGGGATCTGATGTTCGGATGGGTCCAAGAATGGGGTTCGAACCAAGGGTGTGGGGCGGAGGCGGATGGGGGGGGGGGTTGGCGTTGAGGGCGTGGCACCGACGATTGTAGTTGTTGTTCGTGTCGTCGGGGCGGAGGTCGTGGCGAGGCGGGAGATGGGACGAGTCAGTACCCGGAACCGAACGAAAAAGGAAAAAGAAAAGAAGAAATAGAGAAAGAAAAGAAAAAGAAAAAGTTGGCAAGAGCTACGAGAACGAGGAGTAGCAGCTCTCGTCTTGACTGTGTAAAGTTGCACAGCCGAGGCCGGATCCCTCCGCCTTTATAAATTCCCATCCCTTGGGGACTCGCGCGACGAGCCGACTACCCGGTTCTTGCCTGCCCTGTCACTCTTCCCTTCCACGCCTCGAGGTAGCGACTCGGTCACGTTCACTTTACTCTTCCCTTGCACATCTCCACCTGGGTTTGTTTGGCGGAAACATACATGAGGCTACCAAACACTCCGAGTAAATCTAAACACGAGGTTTCAAGTTCCGCCGCGCTAGTCCTTTTCCGTGGCCCCCGCAATCCCTTCCCTCCCTTCGGCTGCACCCAATCTATCCAATCCTTAAACCTCCTTTCAGTCCTCTCATGAAAAATGAAATTATGCCCTTATCTCCGATCCACGCGCTAATCCAAATCTGGCCCTCACTCACTCTCCCCCTTGGGGCAACAGCCATTACTCCAGATCTTCCGCCCATCCATCACCACCACCACCACCAACACCACCAACACCTCCACTATTACTTTCCAACTAGAAATCCTTCGTTCTGTCACCTGCCAGGCCTTCCCCCGCCCCCGTTCCCCCACATCATCTGCGATAGAACCGAGAAGCAAACGGGGACAGATGGCCACCCCCAGAGGTGAAAGAAAAGCAAGAACGCTGCCCGATCAGCTCCATCATTCGGTTAATACACAAGCCTCCGTACTGTACCTAGCCAACTGCCATATTTTCTGTTTTCTTTACGCACATGTGAACGCCCTTTTTTTTTTTCTTTCTTTTTCAGTAAACAGGACGTCTCCTCGTGCTGCGTAAAAACATTCCCTCAATGAGAAAGCCAAGCCAAATGGGTGAAACCCGGCATAAAGAAGGAACGTCGTTTTGCCATTACCGGCATTCCCGGTCAGGTACTAACCAGTAACAAGTTGTGTAATACGTGTCGGTCACGAGAGAGAACAGCTCTGTGTTCCAGAAAAAAAGGAAAAAGGAAAAAAAAGAGAATCGCGCGCGGGTGTGGCTCGCTTAGGCAATCGTAAGATCAGATCCTACCCCCGAGAACAGGACCAGGTACCCAATTCCACCTAAATATCCGAATCCGTCCTATACGTTATCAGTCGGGACTCCCAAAGTTACGTGTACATCCAAACACTTTCAGTTATTGTGCGTGCGTTCTCCCCGTCGGATACAACAAAGGCTTTGTTTCCGCGCCGCTCCCTTCCCTCCCCCGCCCCGCCACATCCGTCTCAGGCTATCCGATTCCGTTCCCGTCACTTCGGACCCTACACACACAAGTTGTTTTTTGTTATCATTATTATTTTCAATTTCCAGCCCCGAGTCTGAGAAAGGTGCGGGAGTGCGCGGGGCCATACCGTATTTATTCTTCTTTTTCTTTTATTTCTTTACACATGAATGCACGTGCACATGAAAGTCTCACACCATTGTCAGGTGGGCAGGACCTTATCACCATCCGCCACTTTCTTTCTGTATCATCCACTTCTCTGTTCAGTTCTGGGGTGGCCCGTCCACGCTCTAGAAATGTGCGCGTGGAGAATCCGTTAGTCGAAGGGGGGGGAAGGGGTTTTTGGGGGAGAAGGGGGTCTTTTAATGTGTAATCGGAGTGGTCGATCTGTTCACAAATTAACACTTACCACAAATAACATACAGCAATGCTACACAAACAACATCAGGGCTTGGCACGGCAAGCAGCACAGCCGTAACTTGTCCTCGACTCGACAGTGACTTGATTCCGACGGCTTGGCCGGTTTTGGCTTTTGACCCGTCCGAATATGCACAGTCGGTGTCAAGACCCCAAGCCCTACTGTTGACTTACTGCAAGTAACAGCTTCGAGAAGGGTCAAATTTGTTGCCGCCATGGTACGCGTGCCCTTCTTTTGCTTCCTCGCCTCGCAGCAAATCGAGAATTTTCGATACGGAGTTTGCTGACTAAACAACGGACGCCCGCACACACATCACATGGTTCATTTCTCACACCCAAAAAAATGAACCCCCGAAAGCGTGGTGGCGTTCCGCGCCGTCTGTGCCGAGAGGTTAACCCCGCAATCTGATTCATAATTCGTGTCTCCCTCTTCCGCTCATCGCTCCACTCCTTAATGGTGTGACTATGAAAATACCCCCTCCTCCGTTTCATGTGAGAACCAAACAATGACTGTTTATTACTGGAATTGACTGGTGCCGTTGCCAAGATCAACGCACTTGTCGCAATGGAGAGAAAAATAGGGCACGTATCGTAATTGTATCAAGAAATGGGCGGTTCTGCGACTTTCTCGCAAAAAACTCGCAGTCTCCGCGCACAGCCACCGGTTACTCCACGTCCCCATTTCTCGTCTCGGAATTTGCGTTGCGACGCGGGCGAGGCGCGGCCGCTGCATGCGATTTGGGCGCAAAAAGTCATGTGCCTCGAAGATAAATCTGCTCATCCCGGCGTACTCGAGTATACCACCCATCCAAAAAAGACAAACGCGAGAACGGGCTCTTCCCAAGCTTACTCTTTCTTCCGCGTGCATGCCAACAACGCGCGTTGTTGTTGTCGTCCTTGATTCCGCGCTCCACACGGCGCTCGCATCCCCGCACGCACGCGTTTTTTTCACGACACAGCGGGGCCGTAGCTGCGTGGTGCAGGGGCTTATAATCTTAATGTTGGCTAGGATGGGACGAGGAGAATGAAGCCAGAAAGCCGGGGAAGGCGCGCGACTGGTCCTGCACGACTGCTTGGCGCATGGCGCACAATTCGTTTTCCCTCCCACCACCGCCACCGCCGATTAAACATCGTGGTGATGGATGGAGCCAGGTTTTTCACAGTCAGCGCGGTTTTGAACGCCTATCCACACGAGGCCTACCCGGCGGGGGAAATAAAGCAAAAGAGAAGCGCTAGCGCTGTCTGTAGATCTGACTATTTTGCTCTAACTCGATCTGTTTGTTATTCATCCAATTGCATCTTGCGGAAGTGGACGTTCGATCAAAGAACGAAAGGAAAAAAGATAGATAAGAAGGAAACGGTGGAAGAAAAAGACGCGTATCCCTGAGGGGATCGGGTCACGAGGTTGCTCTATTTTCATACGATTGTGGGACAACGAGGCAAATAGTGGGCCTTAAGTTTGACGATAGGCGCGCGTAGAAAATTCGCGCCGAGTGCGCGAGCCAGACCCAGGGGAAAGTGTTGTTTCCTTGGACCCGATCATGGAGATCATGGAGCAGGCACGCGCGCCGTCTGGGTGTTCCAGGCTTCCATAGACACTTCAGGCAACAAGCGAAGGGGGGGGAGAACCTGCGCGCCTGTCAACAATGACCAATCCATCGGACAAGACACATCCACGCGAACAAGACATACGAGATTCCAGATCCACTTCTCCACTCTCGTAAGAGAAAAGTGTAAAAACTCGCAAGAGAAGCTCAATCAATAGAACAGTGTTGTGAACTCACGTGGGCGTCTTTCGGTCCTTCGGTCCCTTCTCGGATTTGTTCTGTGGTCATGTCATGTCGGCCCCAATAAGAGAAAAAAAAACATGTTAAGGAGGTAAGACTGATTGAGGGTATGTGTGAGCGCGCAGCGCCGTAGCTGGCAGGAGATGGGTGTGTGCGAGGGGAGGCATCCGTCCAAGACAGGAGCAGGAGCAGGAGCAGGGGGGAGGAGGAGGGAGAGGAAAGGGTATACAGATTGCCGACACACCCCGGGACGCCATCCCAATTAGGCGATGGTATCGCACGTGTGTCATGTCACATGCTCATCATCACAACTATTAAGACGCGTTCCATTCTTCTTTTCCTTCTGTCTGCTGCACGGGTGGCGTTATGTTTTTTTTTCTTGATGGAGGACTTTGGGGACCTGCGCAACGTGTGTTGGACTATCGAATACCTCGCGGACTCACTGCGACAGCAGGGCCACCAGGGACCTCAGGGAAGAGAGGCGAACGGAAATCACGGACCACCAATCAATCGACGACGACGACGGCGTCGCACGCGATGCTGGTGCCACCACCCCCTTATACACCCAAGTACGGCAGTTTCGGGCGTGAGAGGAACGATCAAATAAACGGGTTCTTTCCGGGGTGGGGTGAAAGTTCTAAAGGGACCCATCATCGAGGCTCGGGATTATGTATGTATCAAAGTCACGATGTGAAGGAGGGGTGACAAGTTACCATCCCTCCCGTGCTGGTGCTGTCATAGACTAGGCCCTCACAGCTATTCATTTGGTCAGAGGCTATGGTCATATCCAAGCGGTTTACGAGAGTCACTCTGTCACTCTCCTGCGTCAGCACAAGTGAGATTGGTAGCGAGTGTGCACTGCCTTGAACCATTTCTGGGCAGTCGCAGGGCCAAAACGGGACAATCAATTGAGGTGATCGAGTTTGTTAGTCCGAACAACAAATTGGCACGACTTGGCAGAAAGACCCTCTTCACACAGCGAAAAGAACTCAAATCACAGATGGAACGTGCAACGAGCCCGAGCTAAACCAGTGCAAGTGTCAAATGCGATTGCGATCCGACAATGGTAACACTACTCCCCTCTACTGCACCCTTATCTCGTCACGATATCACGCTCACGCTCGGGCTAGACTAAGGGATCTATTTGCAGGTGTTACAGAGATCATAGCGCAGTCAGTGCCGATACCTCGTTTTCCCAGATGCAGATCAGGATGCCTATTGTAATGCTCACTGTCGGCGGAATACACCAACAGGATCCTGGAGCCAGACAGAAGGAACCTCACCAACTTTTTCGCGTTTTTTTTGTCCAAGATGGCAAAACATCCGCTTAACGCGCGCAACAGTTGACCACACTTGTGGCTTTGTACGGAAAAGTAACTGGCATCTAGCACAGGCGCGCGCCCAATCCCGTTCTGGGCAACTCATTACTGCGCACTGAGCGCGATCCGCTCCCCCCGTCGTTGCCGCGTGTTCCTCTTGTTGTGTGCGGTGCAGGCCACACAACACACACAACCAAAAGAAACACGTGCTTCCTCCCTCATTCCCACCCACCCCTTCCCTTCCCTTCCCCCTCCTCCTGACCGTCAAACGGGGGTAAACTGGAAAGCAGGAAATATATTAATTATCCACGCGTTTTGCGTGATTGTGACCTTTTTATGTGGCGTCGAGCGAACCAAATGAAATCAAAGGGATTATTGAAGAATAACACATGATTGTTGTCCTTTGAGGAGACGGATAACGGCACCGAGGCGCAGTCGATCGATTGAGATGCTCGGATCTGAGTTGGGGGACGGGTGAGGGTAAAGGAAAGGAGTGAAATTTCACCTTTTCCGGTCCAGCCCCCGGCCACAGACGGTGCTCCGAGTCAGCTTAACCACAGTACCAGTAACAGTGACTGTACTGCCGCCCCGTTGTCGAGCGTATCAGCTGTGCTGATGCCGTGAGCGGGATCATCGCTTTGGAACCTTTTTTTTGCGTCCTAAAACAACCCCAGTTTTTTTGTTGTTCTTCAAAGCGCAGGAAGAACATAATAAGTTAGCGTAGGCGGGGATACCCCCGTAACTGTAAGTATCTTCTGCTGATGTCCTGTGACCTCCAGCGGGGAGGAATTCCCTTAATACGCAAAAGGGAAAATGCAGCGGCGTCCACTAAATTCAATGCTTCGGATGAGACGATGAGGCAGAACACTGAGACAGTAATTTTGTGTTTCATACGGGCCATGCTGAAGCTGCACTGAGTGAGTAGCGTGTGTGCTGGGGTAGGCGAGCTTGAAAAGACAGACAATAGGGACACCACTCAGAGAACCGAGACGTGCGATACCTATTGTAGCTATTCGTGTGCGCCAGCATCTGGTTGGAGGGAGGCAGAACGAACAGTGTAATGTGCGTAACTGGAACAACAACCGCGCTAGTCGGTCAACTGACAGCGACAGTGAGATCCCCAGCATGAACAACAACGACGCGTGCCGCCGGTGCACCTACACCACACTGCACTCCGAACGCATCAGCCTTCAACCAGCCGCCAGCACCACACACAAACCTCGCGCACGCACGTACGCACGCACTCTCGCTTCCTTCTCCACGCCCATCTCGTCCCACCACCACCAACCCTCCTCACCTCGCCTTCTTCTCCTTCTCCACCTCCTGCACCGCAAGCTCCCCCCTGACCCTCCTTACGATCTCCTCAACGACGTTCGATACATACGGCAGTACACCGCACGCGACTACACCCAGCACGATGAGCAGTGTCCAAACGACCGGTATGACGGACGCCGGTAACACGCCTAGCACGAGCGGTTCGAGCAGCACCACGAGAGGCACTACTTCTTCTTCTGTGTCCTTCTCCTCCACCACTGCAACAGGCACGCGAATGCCCTCCTGCACGAGACGTACGCGTGCAAAGTAGAGCCTGCGCGCTGACAACGCACGTTGTTCATCAGACACAGACCGGGGAACTGGAGGAGAAGGAGCAGCCTGAAGGTATGTCGGTACTTTTTTGTGCAACATGAGCGTAACTTGTGCTGGGTGCTGTCGTTGTTCGCATGTAACGGAGTTGGTTTGTCAAAACGGTGCGGATGATAGGGTCCGACGCAGACTCACAGATGCGGGCCAGGATACTCTCAGCGTGAATCGGTTATAGTTGGCCCACGGTGCCCCGTCCATCCCGTCCAGATCGAGGGCGAGCCAAAAGTCGTGCGGACATAGTACGCGACGGCGTTCGAATAGCGATAGCACATCATCATCGTCATCATCGGCATCGCAGAGCGGATTGCGGGGGCTTCCCTGCGGCGCAATTTTTCTATCGCGCACGATTATTTCGTTCCTACTCGCATGGAGGACAGTCCTGGTAGTCAGTTAGTCTACGCTTGTAGGTCAATTCGTTGATGTTTTTGTTTTCTACCAGTTTCCTGAAAGCGGCGCTACGTAAACAGGCTGTTCCGCTGCAAAATTGATAATTTCTGTGTTGGCGAGGATTGGAAGAGCATAATGGCCAAGGAGGGGAAGGGCGAGTGTCAAGGTGAGGAGGCAGCGCATCTCTAGCGCTCTGAAATTCTAACAATTCCCTTATTCGTTCATCACCCCTTGGTTCAAATTCGGCAGCCCCAGAAATTGACAGGAAACATAAACAAAAAAATGTCGTATAGTTATAGTTACATTTATGGATTCCAGTAGTGTGCTCCTTAGTCCTCAT
>QLPC01012457.1:6475-21835 GCA_003314055.1 Lactifluus hygrophoroides
GCTTCAAGGACCAGTTGGTAGGATTTCGCGGAGGGACGAAAGGGAGTGTCATTCGTTTATACAAAGAGTTACATGTTGTGCGTTATAAATCGGATTCAAAAAAAAAACCCCCAGAGCGCACATGACTTTGAAATTGAGTGGCTGTGATAATAATTATGCGATACAGTAAACTCGGCAATCACGTCTGCCTGCCATAGCACCCTGAATTTCACTCACTCTTTGGCTTCAATTGGTGGTCATCAAGTACAGTGTAGTTGAATATCCGTTCCCATTTCTCAAACTGACAGCCTGAGGACTGTAACAGTCGCAATCTGCTTGTAAGAAGCTTAACTCGACGGATGAGTTAACGATTTTGAGAAATACGGACCGCGTAGAAAATCGCAGGGTATTTGCTGCGTTCCAACAAGGATGTCCTCATGCAGGTGCCGCTTCGCAAAAATAGATACCGTTAAATGGGAGAACGGCCGTGCTTCACTGCAGGGGATCCAGCTGTGAATACGATTGAAAAGGCGACTTTCTCACAGGTGGAAGGCCTCATTCCATTGTACTTGTTGCCCGTGGCTCCGCTGACATATGGTCGTATTCCTATTTGCCTCACAGTCCACAGTGGCGTAGAATTCTCTCTCCTCATGGATGTATCCCGAGAGGAAGGGAAGGTCATCCGCGCTGAGCACTGGGGAGAACGAGATTTAGTACTTATCAAGGCAATATCACTGATGTGCGTACCGGTGAGCGTGAGCGGCAGAGGACGTGTGCTAAGTACGATAACGGTGAATGACGGACAACATCGGGCGTGAGGCATCGATAACATACTCGATATCATTCCTCCGATAGACCTTTGGCCGAGGCATCCTAGCATTTGAAGTGGGGGGCGTAGATTGGAACGTAGGTAGAAAGGAAGATAGGTCAGGGTGTTATTGAAGAGTTGGAGGTTGAGGGCGAAGAGTTGGTCAAATTGGCGTATTATGAGAATGGGATATTTCGATATCATCTGACCAACGTCTGACACCTGTCGTAATTCCTGGATCACTTCCGCATGGAGTCCTCGATGCTCCTATTCTGCATTCGATAGTCGAGCGCCTATGCTCTTGATATTCTCAAGGCGTCCAGGCCTCGCGGTGATGCCGTGGTTCAGGGTATGAAACACTGTCGTGTCATCAACTTCCCCAATGCTGGCAAGAGCAGCCCGGTCAAAAGTACTGTATGATGTTTCAGTATTTGAGCTGAAGGGTGATCGAGAAATTGAACGTGGAAACCGTATGTCGTCTCACCGGTTCCCTCTCTCTATCCCCGTCTATCTCAGGCCTCATGGTAGTTAATAAATCATCACAAGGACTCTCCCGATAGGTTCGCTTGAATGGGTGAGGCTGTAAGCAATACGTCCATCATCTTGTCGGTGCGGGCTTCAAGGACCAGTTAGTTGGATTCTGCGCAGCAACTCCGGGCAGTGTACCAGCAGCCAGAGGTAGACATGTGCTTTAGATTGAAGGTAGTGGACATATTTGTCTAAGTTACAAGGACAGGCGACCAGCGACCGAGGGGATGATGACAAAGAAGTATAAGGCACGGACACATCACCCGCCAAAAGGTTGGTACAACGTCGCAAAATTTCACGTTCACGTTGTACAGTATTCATCAACTGCATTACCGTGAAGGCGTCACCTCAGTCCCACCTCAGCGATACTGTGTCCATCATTTTCCACCAAAGAGGGAGATGCCGCTCTCAGCGCATTTCTGGCCTCAGAAAACCCGTGTCTACGATCTAGCAGGATCTGCCAGGATGGCCATTGCTCCCACTCAACTTCACCATACAGTACGTATTCAGGTGTTACACATGAAACCCAACTTAAGTTAGATGATATACCATGCCAAGCAACCGGGCCGCACTGTATTTCAAGTGCTTACTGCGTGCGCGCGGATTCAAAAATAAATAAAAAAAGGTAAATGGCATATGAGTAGCTGTAAGTACAGTAATCATACGATAGACTCGGACTCGGAAATCACGTTGCCTGCCATAGCACTTTGAATCGCTCCTTGACTTTAATTGGTTATCTTCAAGTAGAGTGTAGTCGAATTTTCAGCATATCTGTCACCATTGCTCAAAGTGACAGAAAGGTCTGCTTGTAGGACGCTCAACTCGACGGACGGGTTAAGGGTTTTGATAATTACGAACCACGTGGGGAATCACAACGTATTTCCTGCGATCCGACGAGAATGTCCTCGTGCAGGTACCGCTTCGCAAAAACAGATACTGTAATAAGGGAGAGCGGTCGGACTTCACTGCAAGAGACTCAATTCAGTTGTGAGTGTGATTGAAAAGATGACCTTCTCACAGGTGGACCGTCTCGTTCCATTGCACTTCTTGCCCGTGGCTCCGCTGATATTGGGTATACTTCCTTGTTGCCTCATAGTCCACAGCAGCGTAGAATTTTCTCTCCTCGTGAAGGTGTCCTTCGATGAAAGGAAGGTTATGCACTCTGGTAACTGGGGGAGAACGACATTTAGCACTTATCAAAAACAATATCACTGATGTCCGTACTGGTGATCTTAAGCGGGGGCGAGCCCGATTCCGATTCGAGCAGGGTGCTGTTCAAACTGAGTAAAACTTATGACGAAGTGTAAAGGATTGATGGACCTTGATCTAGAGTTTCGAGGACTTCGGCTACAGTAACTGTGAATAACGGGCGACATCGGTGTGAGGCGCTGGTAACATACGCATGAATATTCGTCTGACTGCGTGATACAGCTCTTGGAAGAGCCATTCTAGCCTTTCAAGTGGATTGCGTGGATTGAAAAGTAGATGTTTAGGAAGGAGAGTTGGTCGATGTGCTGCTAAAGAGCTGGAGGATGAGGTGAGAGGTTGATGCAAATCATGGGCTGTTGTCCGTATATACTCGCACGAAATACCTCGTGGTGTCTTATCAGAACGGACATCAGATGTGAGAAACGCCCGACGCCTGCCATGATTGCTAAATCACCTCCGCACGACCTCGATGCTCCGCATACGAATCCCGAGCGCCTATGCTCTTAGTCTTCTCAAGGTGTCCAGGCCTGGGGGTGGTGTAGTGGGCGCAGGGTATGAGACACTGTCGGCGTCATCAGCTTTCCCAATGTCGGCAAAAGCAACCAGGTCAAAGGTGCTGCAGTGTACGTCGTTTTATTCGGGTTGAAGATGTTTCCAAGAGAAACGTGGATACTGCACATAATCTCATTGGATCCCCGCTCTCTGTCTGTACCTATCTCGGTCCTCGTGGCAGTTAATAAAGTTATCGCAAGGCCTCTCACGGGTTCGCGGTGGGTGACGACCGGTGACGCTATAAGCAGTATGTCTATCTTCTTGTCAGCGCGGGTTTCAAGGACATGTCGAGGGGCTTTCGCGCAGCATCTCTTTGGGCGGTGGGCCAGGGTCAGGGGTGGATGTATGTGCTTTAGATTGAAAGGTGGCGCACCCATCTGTGCATGTTATGAGCAGCCGACCAACATGTGTAAGAGCGGCCAGATCCCACGATCATTTCCGGCGTCTAAAAATGGGCGAATTTGATTGCGATTTGATGCTGTCCAGTTGTCTTTTTTTTGGCACAGAATTCGCGTGCTGACTTTAAATTTAATTTTGCACACGAAGTTTCTCAAAATATGTTCTAGAAACTGAGAGTGCATCTTTTGTTATCGTTATAAGCACGCTGCGAACTGTATACGCACAACCCGAAGGCAATGTCGGCCTATGGTACTATCGCCACCACCAACAAGCCAACCGACCTATTGCCGCCGACCACATGGGAATTACCCAAACCTAAGGATGTGCCTGACAATGGCAAACCCGCTGCGCCCTTCCGTCGCTTGGTACTGTACCACCTAAGACTGGATAGCGCACGGCGGCTTCCTGGTCTCCTCGAATACACGCATCAGGCATTTGCCGCCGAGATCGAAGAAGGACGTACATACCCGCAAGAAGTTGACATTCAAGATGATGCGACGTCCGAATCACGACGTCGACCTTACACCCGTGCGGCTTTCGAAGCGTATTTCTGGGCGGCAGACGTGGTCATCGGCATCGGCATCAACCCCAACGATGGCGAGTCAGATAATTCGGCGCTTGGAGGACTCGAAGACGTCGAAGCTGCCCGCGCCGGACGTAATTGGGTGGACGCCCTCGTTGGGTTCTATTATGTCAAACCAAACTATCCAGGGCGGTCCTCACACGTGAGTCCACTATACAGATAAGATATATACAGTGCCAACTTGCCACCTCCAAGGTTGCACGATCGGTGTAGCGGAAGGGCGCTAATGAAGATAACTAGATTTGTAACGCAGGGTTTGTGATTCCCCCTCCTCACCGACAATTCGGATATGGGAAGGCTTTGGGCGAGTCATACTTACATTACGGGCCCTCGCTTGGATACAAGGCGAGCGTTTTCAATTTGGTTTATACTACTAATACAGGGAGCACGAGGTACGCACGCTGTCCGGTGAGATGATAGGCAGTACTTAAACCAAATACTAATACTCATAGGATATGGGACTCCCTGGGCTTCACACGCGCAGGTCTCATCCCCCGTGCTGGACGATTGCGACGAGCGGATGGCAGTGGAGAAGAATGGGTTGATTCTATCATTTATTACCGAAGCTTCGTAGACGAGGAAGAATGGGCACGCCCGATAGAATAATCGTTCAAGTTGCTTGGCAAGCACTTGGAGAGAAGAACTGGTACTGGAATAGAGTAACTATTGCCACATTCGCTTGCGCGTACTATTATTTTCTTTCGAAATAGCCCCGAAAAGTCACTGAGACAAACGCATATAGTCAAGGAAACAGAGTTACGTCAGAGGCAGAGCGATAGGGAACGCTTTCTGGCAAGGAGAAGCAAGCATACAAACGAGAAGCGCAAACATGTTGTGGACAGAAGAACAAGATGAGATGAGGTCTCTGAGACAGCGACTCAGGGATGCGTATTTTGACCAAGCGCCGCTATGATTCGCTGTTGCTCTTTGATTCGTGTGGATCACCATGGAAAGGAAGTAAAGGTAAGGGAGGATACCTTCACAATCGGCCTTCGCTCGAGCCAAGTTTGTTACAGAGTCTTTCTCACGATCAAGTTCCAGCTGATTTGCCGTTTTCTCCTCACTGGAAAGAAGTTCCTGCACGTCGTAAGTGAGCATAACCAGCTAGACGTCAACGAAACAGAAAGCAGCTCCCGAGACCGATGGTAGCATAGATGAGGTCAACAGTAACAAGATAGACGAGATTGATGAATAGGACAGACCGATAGCGCTTCTCGTCGTTGGACTAAAGCCGTCCAGAGGCCACGGATCTCGTCCAAGTCTCGTGCGTGGCGTGTCAAATACTCCTCGGTGTAGGTCGCCCTGCGAGCCGAACCATGGCATAATTGGCATATATGCATACTGGAGAATCCATTGACATGCCCACGTACAACTGGCTCTGAGTTTGATCCAGCAATTCCGAGCGCGTTGATAGCTAGGGCGAGAAGGGCATCCAGAGAATGACTCAGGTGGAATCAAACGAGACTACATGCCAAATTTTCGAGCTGATTTCTCGCAGCACGTATCATTTTCGCGTTTTTGGCTTTATTCTTTTTCTCCGAAGAAACTATAAAGCATTCATTTGCAGACGTGAGTGATCAGGGCCAGTTAAATCTCACGCTTCATTTGGTTCGCAAGCAAGGCAAGAATGCTGCGAAACTGTTGAAAATAATCCAGGGAAAGAACGACTGGCAACTTACTCCGTATCAATGGACGATTGAGCGGCTATACTGCTGATATCCATGCCTGGCGAAGTCGACTGCTTAAGATAAAAATGCGTTTGCGTTTGGTCGGGCTTACAGTAACACATACGTAAATTGAAGTGATGACGTCAAGCACGAACCGGTGAAATCCAACCGTGGTATATATGTACAACGTCTACACACTGAATACTCTCAAATGCCAAGGCATATAACGGCCATGAATGGGTGAATGAGTCAAACTCGCCGATTTTATTGTGTAAAGAAAACAGCTGTGGTGAGTCTTTCTGAAAACCTGTCACGGCGTGTGTCCGCGTCCATACACAAATTACGGACCATGAAGTCGACATGATGAACTACGATGGCATCTTCAGACTACCTCCTTTTCCGAGCTATGTCTCATGACTCTATCACGACGCAGCCGTCGCAATGCTAAGTAGCACTGCTTCGCTGTCGTTGGCTATTAGGCTGGTACCAAGCGAAGGCTTCGAGCAAGAGTTTAACAATGTTGTGCTTCTTGCTTGCAGCACAGGGCGCGAGCATATTGTGTTCATACATACCATAGAAGGTCGTCACAGAGCTTCAAATCCCTGCGATTATAATGGCAAGTCGTTGAATCGTGTACAGAGATGGCGAACAGTACAGTTGGCGGGCATCATGACAGGATTGGGCGAAGGGTGATAGAAACACATACGAAATGGGCTATGACTTATGGCCAAAAGGATACGGGGTAAATGTATGTCCATGTGGGTTCGGGGTGACGTATGTGGGATCAGGTTGGTGTCAGGATCTCTCAAGAACTGGATTTTTGTGACGTGGACAAGCTGGCATATATCAGTAAACTGTACATAAACTTTTTCATACTTTTTCTGCTTGTACATGATGTATGCGTGAGTGCTGGTGGGAGATGAACAGACATATAAAGACATACCAGGTTCCAAATATCATGATCGGTCTAGCCGCTCACTGACATTGCAGTTCGCCCCACATCTCCTGGTTCGTTGCCTTGTTCAAGAAGAAAATAATGAATCATCAGCCATAGTCAGCTTCACAGGGTGGCCTGCTGCTTGTCGTTCCTTGATGAATGGTGTAACCATGTCGCCAATGAGGGTTCCTCCGGAATATGTAAGCTCCTCCAGATTGGGAAGGAGTACCACTGGTAGCAGTGGGTCTCCTGACTGTTGTAGAGAACTAGTGACCTTTCCGACAAGGGCGTTTTGGACATAAAGAATCTTCACGTTATTGAAAGGTCTAAGAAGTTGGCGCCATATTGTGCGCTCGTTTTCGTGCCACCTCGACGGCTGATTATCCTCGCAGCTGAGAGTGAGTTCCTCCACGATAGAGAGTAAAGGGGAAAGTACACCGAGAAGCTTTACAGCACATGATAGCTGCGAGGGAATGTATCCGTCGATGATCTCTAAGTAGAAGGGGCTTAACATCCATTCACCTCGGTACTCCCTCCTCAGCACAAAGCCACCTCGACCAAAGTTGAGTCGAACAGCGTTAAATTTGAGGATCTGTGATATGTGCGTGAACTGTAAAATATGCGGGACGATGGGAGTGCCATCCAGGTGATCGAAGAGAATGACCCCGAAGATGCTGAGGACTGGTGTACTAATCCGAGTGAGTAAAGTCGCCAGGTATGCACTGATGCCATTGAACATAAACGCGCGAAGGTTAGGGAGTGTGATGTGCTTCACGATTGGAATTTTTGATCGACCATCAATATTCCGATCGAGAAGGGGGAATTGGAATTCGATCATTAGGAAGTCCAGTTGGGGCATGGAAGAGAGCAGGGCAAGTAATTTACTTGCAGGAAAGTAGGTGGACGATGGGATATCACAAAGTGTAAGGCTGACGAGGTTGACTGCAATCGTAAAGAGTTGAGATTCTATTGGAACGTCAGTGTAGAACACCGCAAGGTAGAGTAGATGCGGTGCTTGAAATGTCCGAGGAAAAACCAACAGGTCTATAGAGCCTTCGTACATATCCTCGATAAAGAGGAACTCCAAGATTGGGAATTGGTTGCCCATGACCATGATGAACTTCTGCAGAATTGGGATTGGAAAACGAAGGCAGATATGACGCACGCGATCACAGTGCTGCAGGGCAAGTAATATACCCTCTTCATCTTTTCCTGTCGTCTGGCGCTTATAGCTCGTAAAACTGATGACGAGCGGCAGAGGCGGTGAATGTTCTAACATGTCTGCTACAGGCGTTCCATATGTGCAGAGAAGATGAAGGTCTAGGCGGGATGGTGACTCGAGGATGAGACGCCGCCACCATCGACAAACGTGCGCCAGCTTGTACCACCAACGTTGGCGGTCCGAATATAACACGAGACGGCCATGTGCATCCTGTTCTTTAACTCGTACGACGTCTACTCGATAGAGTAGAAATATGTTTAGAAGTACATCATCGTTGAGCGTGTAAATAGGTGATTGTCGTGTTTTGCTAGTGGGCGCTACTTCCTCTAGATGGGCTAAGATGGATGACATAAGGAGCTCTGCGACTCACCGCTTGATGCATGGCCGAACCTCCCAACGGGGTGAAGAAAATCGGAGGTGGATAAGCAACTGGCCATGAGGGTTTAGAACGGGGAAGCTTAAGTGGCGCTCTTAATCATCGCGTGTTTGCGCGCTAGAACTGGGAACTGGAAAAGCCAGGGACCGTGCCTAATCGACGTTTGGGAAGAAACCAAAAAACTCAACATAATATTATATTATTTGACACAGTCTTTTTCGCTTTCATTGGGATGTCAAAGAGTGATATGGTCTAAATGTAAGAGGGCCCAAAACCTCGTGATGTGCTATGAGGGTCTCATAACGAATTTATGATTATGATGTCTTGCCACCGCATTGCAAGATAGACCAAATTTGTTACACTCATGCATGTGCTAGTAACTATTCTGTGAGATGTAGAACGACAACAGCTCGTGCAGTGTGCATTGTGAACAATGCTCCGGAAATGCCATATATCGCTTGTCTGAAGGACAGGCATGCTAGTCATGCCAGCGGGCTTCTTTTTCTAATCGGCGACAGAATGCAAGTCTATGAGTATCTCGTGATCACCCTGATCTAGAAGGTTTGTGTCCCTTTGACAGATCTGAAAGTACAATGGCCCCATCGAGAGTATCAAGACACCAGCCTTCTTACTTGCTACTAGACCTTGGGCGGATTCCTTTAGGCTGATCGAGGATTTTCAAGATGAATCGCACAAAGAACACAAGGCGCTCCAACCGCAGCCGGGTGAAGACCCGGAATGTCGCTAATCTGCGAGCTAAGTCTTGCCTTGGAAGCGCCAGTACATCATAAAAGATGGGTAGCATTTTCCCTCCATATCATATCATCCTCATCTCGCACCTACAAACATCAGTCATATGCCTCCCAACACCCCACACTGCTCCTGATATCGCTTTCTCGTCCGGGCAGATGTTCTGCTCGCAGAAAGGGACCACATGGCGTTGTGGTCCAAAACCGCGAGGTACATCCAGCCTAGAACCGAGCTCGATTTCATCCTTGGTGGCCCCTGAGCGCAGTCTCTTCTGAGATTACTTACATTTGTGTTGTCACAGGGTATCAACGATGTGTCTTCGTTTGGCAGGCGGTAGGGTCTGCAAGTAGCGCCCGCCGCAAGCCGACGAATATGACCCAGAAAGAACAATACCATATCCAAGGCAGTAGGACGCGGAGCAGGGAGGCTTGCGGCCACAAATGCACAGGGAGTCTACTATCGATTCCTTCCGGGACCAAGTGTCCAGCAAAAACTATTTGGGGTAATCATGCAGGGAGAGCCGACTTGTTTTGAGGGGAGAACGGAAGGAGCTGAGGAATATGGAACTACGACAGCAACGCCACAGTGGTGCAGCAACAAGTGGGGGTACACGACGCAGAGAGTTGGTGGCAACGCAGGCAGACTGGGAATGACAGGCCGTCAGCGAGTTGAAGTGCTGGTTCTGCCCTCGCACAGGGTTCAGCATGTGGGGGGACTTCAAGACGCGACAAAGACATACCCATTGCAAATCTATTTTTGCGAGTCCTGCTGCGATTTCTACGCGTGCCCTGATGCGCTCAGGGGACATAGAAAGACATGCAAAGGCATCACGGCGGATGCGGAGATGTTCAAGCGTCGCGAGACTGAGCGGATCCACAAGCAATTTAAGGCACGGTAGAAGTACTGCCTGGAGACTAGCCAAGACTTTGGGACGCCATTCTCACAAATCCTCAAGGGAATGTCCCGAGAGTGATCGAAGAAAGAGAGCCGGGAGTAGCGTTTTTTTCTTCCTGTATACCCATTTATATTATTATCTCTTGGCTGGTCCTGATGCGATGGCCTGTGCCCGCCATGGACGATTATCCAGCTGCTTGACTTGCCCTTGCCTGTAGTGTTCCCTTCTTCGTTTAATTTCTCGACCCTGTTGCATATGTATACTAAAGGCTTTCTTTATCGGCTTCGAACTGGTGTCTTGATCACGCACCGTGTTTCCCCATCTCTTCACCAACTCCAGCTTAGTTGCTGATGGATCCCTGAACGTGAACCGCGAGAGTCGCGTCGAGGCGGAGAACAAGATGAAATCAATGGGATTGCAGCCGAATCCGGATAACGACATAAGACACGCGATGGCCCATCATGGCTGTCATTTCTTGTCACGTTGCCGTCTTGAGCAAGCTATCAGTAGTATGAGACGAATGAAACCGCACCGGAACGTCGAAAACTTCGCTTTTCTTTCCGTTTTCCGTGCCATGGAACACCGCGAGGATAATAGTACACATGTTGGACGCAGTCACACGCGAGCTGGCTGTTTACAGACACCTCCCATTACAATCTCTGGCGGATCAATACGTAAGTAATACGTATTATTTGAGGTGTTTCCGAGGTGGAATCCACGTGCTGCCGCTCGTTAACGCATGGAGGGAGTGGGAGGGAAGAGCAATGTGTTTCGATCAGAAAGACATGATGGCAGTACCAGTGCGTGTCAGTTAGTTCACTTTGCACGTTCTTTGCTTTCAACGGTTCTGGTTCCAGGAATCTAGCGACAACGATTGTTTCGGCCGCCGTCGAGTCACGATTGCAGTAGCATTTGATAGTGCGCACGGACATTCGAGGCATGGTTTGAAAAACAAAGCCTGCTGCCCGACGCGCCGCGCTCTCCCCCTCCCTCCGATCCGCTTCCCACGGGCGCCACTCACTGGTCTGTTCTCGCACTCTGGACAGGACACCTATGCTTGCACCAGTACCTCCATCCAGGCCTACTTTCATCGACTCGCTACGGGATCCGGAATTGAGGTAGGGCGCATAACCTCGCTTGAACGGTGCTGGTGTTGATGTGAATGCGGAGGAGACGATGGCGAGAGGATTACTATCGGGAGTGGCATACAGTAGAGGCCCAACCGCCCTTCTCAGCCCTTTGCACTGGTCGCTGTCTTGGGAGCATCACTTTTATCAGTTTTATGGATCTGACGAACTGTCTCGAGTTGAGGGGACATGTCTCAAAGGGTTTCTATCACCAGGGCTTCAAGCCGGAGACGGTGTCTAAATGACATCTCCTTTATCGTTCCCACTACCGACATGGCAAGCCCGAAAGAGAAACCTCATGATATCGCAAACAAGGATCGCACCACTCTTACAAATTATGCATTGTTAAAAACCTCAACATTCACCTACTTCACAATCCTTACACCGTCTACACTTATGGTACAAGATAACAAATCCGCATAACCAGATATCAAGAGCATGGTCAGGTCAGCCATCCCCTGATCACTTTTGTGTCTCCATGAGCTTACCCGGTCGTCAGGATGATATCGCAGACATTGGGAGCTCTGGCTTTATGCTTTGTAGAAAATTTTGGCCCATGCATCGATTCGTCACCGTCACTGACACGCCCGGATAGTTCAATGCTCTTCGTGCCTTCGTGCTCGAAAGGTGAATGAGGCTGCAGACTCGAGCAAAGTTGTATAATTTCGCAGTAAGTTGAGGGGTTATCCCGCGGTCCTTGATCCGCAACGTAGTACGAGTCGCGGGCTCTGGGCAGCCCTCATTCCAGGTGCAAGGGTTAAAGTTAAACGTTAAATTATAACTCATTGCGGAAATATCTACCGTATGTCTAGGCGGGTGGGTCGTATAATTTATTTACATTGGCATTCCTGATGAGCACATAGACTAGTCCAAACCATCTGTCCAATGTCCAAGGATGAGGCTGCCAGTGAGCGATCGGAGCCACGCCAAAGGGGCTTTTGTCTAGTACTGGCCGGGAAAGGGGCTACGCCTCGGAATTTGACGCTGCTGCCCAGCCTGAAGCCTCACTTCTGCTCGAATATTTGCGCTCTGGACCACCTGGTGCAGGACCTAACTGCAATGTCAGAACGTTTGTAGGATGAAAGGATTCTGAGTCTGCACCTGGAGCGTTGCAGGATTGTGTACGGATGAGACTCGGATCGAGGAGTCGGGTGATACTTCTTGATCCAGGGAAGGCTTCCAGTGCGAAAATAAGCGGGGCTTCTCACACCCAGTAGTGGCATCAATATGGCCATTGGACAACATAGTAGTGGTGAGCATTGCGTGTGGGCGCAGGGAAAGAGGGAGACTGCAGAATTTATAGGAGGGAGCAGGAATGGAGCTTTAGGGGTTTGTGCATTATCGGGGCTCCACTATTATTACAGTAGCGTTGATTGGATCGCTGTAAGTTACCACTTTAGCAGTAAAACGAAATGACAAGCTCATGTGCGGGTTGGGTACCACCACTACATTACTGCACCCAAAACGCGTGTTTGGGCAATGACCATCAGTTGAACATGCATGAGCACAGCGTGATCGGAGAACACCAGTTGCGCCACCATATCCCGAGCCGAGCCGAGTGGGGTGCCGAGGCGATGATCACCTGACCGTGTCCTGGATGACGTTTCATATGCACGCGACTGCTCCAAGCTCCAACGTCGACTCCTCCCATCCACTTTGAACCATCTGGGTTGACACTGTAAGCAACTCCATTCACCCCCCGAAAAACGCGTAGATCACGTAAATCGTAAGCAGTACGCATCGGCCAGTGATTAGGGCACCAATATCGATTAATATTCGATTAATTCTCATCTCATCTCAAGTCCAATTTCCATCCCCCGAAAACAGCGTGAGAGAAGGGATCCATTATTCGTAGGCGTTCCATGCATCCAAGTCCGAGTCGGCAATGGAAGAAACGACATTGGATCTACTACAAGTAGCAGATTGATTGATTTGAACTATCGCGCTTCTAATGGGATACGAATCCGTCTTACACGCGGCGACATTCACCGACTGGCGCAATGCAATTGCCCATCCTGTACTTGCGTGTTCGACGGTCCGACTCGGATGTCAATTGGTAATAACGACCGTGACATCTGTCGTGCGGGATATAAAAGACTGCCATTCACACCATTGATCTCCTACGATCTTCCTCTCGAATTTCAGCATACAGCAGCAGAAGCGAAATGCCGATCCAGAAAGTCACGAAGCTGAACACCGGGGCCATCATGCCCCTTATTGGCCTTGGTATTATGACGTTATTTGATACCCAAGTGGATGCACAAGCTAATGACCTCCCTCCCCCCAGGGACATGGAAATCACAGCCGGGTCAGGTTGAGCAGGCCGTCGAGACCGCTCTCAGGAACGGCTACAGACACATCGACACGGCTACTGGATATGGTCAGTGTTGCAACTATTCGATGGCTTGCTTTGGGTACTATTGCGTTGGCCAGACAACGAGAAGCAGGTCGGGGAGGGTATCAAGGCCTCCGGCGTGCCACGCTCTGAGATATTCCTGACTACCAAACTCAATAACAACGATCACAGGGACGTCCTCGGAGCCCTGAACAAATCTCTGGCATTGCTAGATACCGATTACGTCGATCTCTGTGTGTCATCTTTCCCACATTATCGGGATGCTGTCTTTAACGCACCTCGTGTAGACCTGCTGCATTGGCCTGCCCCCATGACCTCAGATTGGAAAGCCGATAAGTCTCTGAATTGGATCGACACTTGGAAGGAGATAGAAAGGATCTATCGCGCACATCCCGAGAAAATCAAGGCAATTGGTGTGCACACAAGTCAAGTAGCGCCGGTGTTATCCCTATTCTAATATAATCTTGAAAGGTGTCTCAAACGTTTCTGCGGCTTACCTTGAGGACCTACTCAAAGTCGCCACTGTGGTTCCTGCTGTGAATCAGCTTGAGCGTCATCCGTAAGCCCCATTCCTCACCATGGTTCCATCGATTGCATCTCATATCCTCCGATTGTTAGATCGTGTCCCGGAGACGAGGCTCTTGCCGCGTGCGAAAAAGCTGGCATCGTCGTTACGGCTTACTCTCCGCTTGGTTCGGATAAATCGCCCCTCTTGGAGAATGAGGTGATCCTCCGCATCGCGAAGAAGTACGGCATCACTCCAGCCAACGTACTCATTTCGTTTGAAGTCAACACACCCAACGTAAACGGTAAGATACGTTGTTAAGTCACACTTGAGAAATACTGATCTTTGTTTCGCAAAAGTGGTGCCCAAGTCTGTGACGTCCGAGCGCATCATCGGTAAGTTCGTTGTGTTTTGACTCAATTTAATCGACCGTCTTTGGTTACATAATCATTGCCTTAGGGAACCTCAAAGTTGTCGACTTGACAGAGGAAGATATGGCCGAGCTGAGGGCGATCAACAAGACAGCTCACTTCCGTGCGTGTGGTCCTGCCTGGACAGGTTGGGGAAATCTCGGTTTCACAGATTGATTGAGGTCCCTTTGCAATGTAATTTAGCTGTATTGTTAGTTATACGATGTCCAACCTGGCGGAGCACTCATTTTGGAAGTATTTTGAGACGGAATGACAAAGTTTTGTTTTGTTTATATAAGTGTTCGGCCATGTGCTACACGTGCCATAGCTTTCGAGCTGTGAACAATGGCTATCCTGTTGGAATCACTATTATTCTTGGATGTGGGTCCACAAAAAGACGAGTCCACAGCAAGCCACGAAGTAAGAGAACAGGATCTGCAACGTTCGAGGCTCTGGAAGCCACATGGACAGAACAGCGCGAATGGCCCCCATTTGGTAATCGATTCGGTTACCTCGGGAGATTCTCGACATCATTACGATGTACCAGGCCATCGCCCCGCCGGCTCCTATCAAAGCTGGAAGAGGAAGGATACCAAGCGAATGTAGAACGAACACCGCTGCACGGATCAAAGGGGTGTCCGGGTAGGATAGTGTTGGCTGCCGGAACGAAACACCTCCATCTTTGTCATCTCGGCGTGCATGAGCCTCTTTCAAGAGCAACGGTAATTTGGGTACGAGTACACTTCCTCGACCGATCCCGATGAGGTCAGCGTGTCCTTGAGAAAGTGCTTCTTCAAAGGTGGCCGGGGAACACATTCCGCCAGTGAGTAGAATTAATGGAGGTTTTGAGGAGGATGCCAGAGAGTGAATGACACACCGCGCTTTGCGCGCGAAGTGAGCGAAGAAGGTCTGACGATTTGTGGTCACGAATTCTGTGCTTATAGCTCAGTGTGTGATGACGAAACGGAGCTATACGGAAATCGCACCAGGTTTCTCGTAGTCTCCCCCGCTGATCTCAATGAAATCTATCATGTCCCAGCGTGCGATATCGACAACA
>QLPC01012460.1:0-36699 GCA_003314055.1 Lactifluus hygrophoroides
CCTTCGGCTCAGTCGCAAACCGTTTCGGTCTTAATGTCATGCCGCAAGGTTATATCCAAAGCTTTGATGTACATGCCCCAACTCTTGATACCAAAGGCAAGGGAAAACTCAAGGAGACTGATTTCGATGCGGCATTCGCTCAAGCTGCATCGTCACTTGAGGCCGTACCCACCAAGGTCGAGGCTCGAATTTCTGAGACGTCTGACCCAATGGAGGATCTAGAAACGGCCTTTGGTAATGCAAAGCTTGATGATGTTTCTGCAGCTACCCCGGATGAAGTTATTTCTGACCTTGAGTTCAAAAGGTCTGTGGGTTCGAATGGGTCAATCATTTGATGGCTCTGACAGCCTGTCCGTTCCTGAAGGGTCTGGCAGGAGATGCAAGGTTACGAAGTACCCGCTAAATCTGAGGAAATGGCTATGTGGGAGGCAGCGTTCAATCAACTGATGAATGGGAACCGCGAAGATAATGAATGGGATTTCTCGGCTGCTATGCAACAGGCTTGGGAAGAAGGCGCCGCAGAGCTGGACGATTCGCCTGTGCAAAACATGAAATTCGATCATGAAGGGTTGCCTATCCTTGATCCCTATGTTTTCGGTTTGTTTCCCCCCTCCTTTCCGTTTTCTTTCTACTCACGAGGCGCAGAGGAAAACAACAAATACCTCGATCCGTCGTCCTCCACTCAGTCACCGCTGGCTCTTGCCAAACAGATGCTCGAACAAAATGCGCCACTTTCAGAAGTTGCATTACTTCTCGAAGCTGCCATCCAGAAAGGGGAACTTGGCGAGGGTGGTTACGAAGCTTGGATTCTCCTCGGTGAAACGCGCAACATGGACGAGCGCGAGGAGGCAGGAATGAAAGCGCTCACGGAGGGCGTACGTCTCGCCGAAGAAGCCGGTGCCGCGGGTGCCGGTATGCTTGTATGTCACCAACCTTTGCTCTCTGCTTCGAGAAGCTTTGCTGATGAGGGCTCGGTAATAGTCGCTGGCAATCTCGTACACGAACGAAAACTTTGACCGCGGCTCCAATGCGATGTTGATGCGCTGGTTGCGCGCACGCTTTCCCGATGCATCGGTTCCTCCCGAGGCGCAAGAGGCCCTCACACAATCCTCGTGGCGTTCATATGACGTCGTCACCGAGGCGTTCTTGAACGTTGCCCGAACACAGCACGCACAAGGCGTGATCGATCCCGACGTTCAATTGGCTCTTGGCGTACTGTTTTACAATAGTCACGAATTTGATCGGGCTAAGGATTGCTTCGAGGCAGCCCTGAGTATCCGGCCGACGGCATGTCTTCTTCACTTGGTGATCATGCAAATGTTAACTGTACGCGCGCTTCAACCTTAGGACTATCTGCTATGGAATCGCCTGGGCTCATCGCTTTCGAACGGAAACAAACCCGAAGAGTCCCTGGGCGCATACCGCGAAGCGCTGATGCTGCGGCCTACGTACACTCGTGCGATCTACAATGTAGGCGTCGCGTGTAAGTGGCAAATATCTCCAATTGTCCTGCTTGCTTGGTTGTGAATGCTGACGTTATCATTTCCCACGTAGGTCTGAACATCGGGGCTCATAAGGAGGCTGCGGAACATCTGTTGAGCGCGCTGTCCATGCAAGAGGCAACAGAAGAGAAGAGCAAACAGTTATGGCAGACATTGCGCCGGACTTTCATTTTTATGGTATGTTTGTCTGGTCGAATAGAAGACGTGGTGTTAACATGATTTTACCAACTAGGATCGCAGAGACCTTGCGGATCTCACGAATGAAAAGCCCAATCTGGACTTTTTCCGCACAGAAGGATTTGAGTTTTAGAGAGGGGACATGGAACGACATTTCATAGGATATATCAACACGCAACCACTGGTGTGAACAATTCTCTATGCATTGCACGCAGTCACCTGCTACCACGAGAGATTACATGTAGCTTTTAGTATAATGACAGTATCAATGGTCTCCTGCTTTTCCTTCGGGACGACGCGTCTTGAACTGTCCTCGTTTGCGCACGCCTTCGACGAGCTCTTCGACATTGTGACTTGCCGTCTCCAGTGAGCCGACACGTCTCCGGCCTATTCTCAGGTTCAGCTCCCCAGCTCGATGGATGGCCACAAACACTCACCGATGATGGCCCAATTCCTCGTGCTCGGGATTCGTAAGGCCTCGACCTCGATTTCCCATCCACAGTGTACACTCAACGACGCCAACCATATGCGATATAGCGCATACGAGCTACTTGTGCCCTCACCACCGAGGTTGAGCGCCTGCGTATCCACAGCGCCGAAAGGGACGTCCCGCGCACGGTCGAACCGCGCGTCGAAAGACCATGCACAGCACGGAATCGAGAGGTATCCAGATGCGCGGAAGCGCGTTGCGAGTAGGGGCATCCACGGCGTGAGCTCGTCCGCGTGATTCCCGATCAGGAAACAGCCCTTGCGCATGGGGAGCAGCGTCGTCTGCGAATCCTCCCCACCATCGCCACCACCTCCTCCTCCGTTACCACCAGTTGCGCCTTCCTCCCCTGAGTCCAGTTCGGGGACTAAGACGGCGACATCGTCGGTGGAGTTGTCTTTGTGAAGACGTTCTGCTGGTGGTAGTGGCTGGGTAGGGTCGAGCGCGCGCACGACGAGGCGTGATTGTGTGGTGGGTGGGTAGTGAGACCAGGAGGTGCGCGCGCGCAGGTCGATGCCTTGCCCTTCGTAGCCCTCTGATGTGAGGATGTGCGTCAGTAGACCGTTGCCGCAGCCCAGGTCGACAAAGCCGCCCAGAGGACGGGGCCACTGGCGCCAGGGTGGCTCGTCAGGCGACACGGGGGTATCCGTAGAGGAGCCTGCGGGGGCGGGACGATTCGGAGGGATGGTCTCGGGGGCGTATGAGTCTTTCCAGAGGAGCATGAGGAACGTCGCGATGCCGATGTCCTGTCAAATCTGTGTTATCAGAGACCTGGAACTTTATGTGGGAAGGGAGTAGTGGCGGACCTCAAAGACGTGCTTGAGCGGGTCTGTCACTTCGTGCCAGTCATTCACGAGGTGCTTGTGTCGCTCGCGCATGATGAGGTAAAGGTCCTGATAGGCCTCGCGAGGTACGATGACATCGTGCGCGATGCGTTTCTTGTATTGTGTGAGTGCTCCCCAGCCGTAACGGTGCAGGGTCTCCAGCAGCGAAAGGCACGTTCGGTACAGACGCGCTCCCGGATCGAGTGGAGTTCCAGGTAGCGGGACAGCCTCAATACGCAACGTAGGTGGTTTAGAGGAAGCGGAAGGGACAAAGCGGAAGGCGAGATGCGTTACAGTTGGGTGGTAGTAGGGTAATATGCCATCCGATGGGAGGATGGGTGTAAGGACGAGTACGTTGGGGTGAAGAAACTCTGGATCGGGATCGTTTAGGTGAGAAGGCGCGTACAGTGTGCAGTGCTGGTCGAGTCCAGAATCGCGGGTTGGGCGACGCGGAAGAAGCTTGCGATGTACATTTCGGACTGGCTGTAGGTTTTTGAGAGCAGGAACGAGATCAGGGAACTCAACGACAGTGTCCTCAATAACTTCAGATCGCAGAATAAGCGTTGAATTGTATTCAGGATGATGAATGAGCTGCGAGACAGCAGGTTCGAACTGGAAAGAATAAGCGGCGGAAACGATGCGAGCTGCAAACCATCAGTCGAACCTACGAGCTCGGGAGGAAAGTCTGCAGGACAGGTAATAATGGGGGTCCATGTAACATTTGTAGGGCCATCAAGTTGAAGAGCATCAACGTTTACGATTTCACTGCATGGAGATGGATTGAAGCGCGGTCGGACAGTGGCCATCCCTTGCCAAAACACGAGGCTCCCTTGGATTACTTCAAGTTGATGCACGGATCTCTCTTTGTCCGGAGACTTCGAGTCGTCGTCTGACAACAAAAAAAGAGATTATGCGGTCCTCATTTACAGTAATATTTGTCTTATTGTCCATTGTCCATGCAGTGCAGCCCAGCATATATATTACTGTAATGTACTAAACTCGCTGCCTTGAGGTATGCCGCGACCCAGTATAATTTCAAATTTGATCTGTCTTCATGACGGGTACGCCAACCCCGAGGCCGACCTGTCATTCCTGAATGCGCTATTCCACTCTTGCACACACTTTGCGTTCCTGTCGCGGTCGTCTCTCCATATGAGGTGAAACAGTCGGCGTGGGTCAATCCCCGCANNNTTGAATCATCTGGTGCAGGTCGACGGTCAAAAGTCTCAGCACGTTTAAGCCAAGGTCGTGGGGTAATTGCCATACAAGGTAACAATTGAGTAAGTGGTGCGTAAGCGCTCCATACCATCTGCTTACCCGAGCTGCTTGCCCGTTGATACAAAACAAGCTTGATGGGAGCTTTACTCACATCAATTCCGCTCATCTCGCTACATGTCGTCTCCAACAGACTCGTTCCTTGCTTCAAAGCGGCCAAGAATACACAAGAGCAACTCGGGTGATGAGATCCAAACGTATGAGAGCCCCGATTTGTGGTTTGACGATGGAAACATCATCATCCGCACCGTCCTTAATGACGAGGCCCATATCGTCTACAAAGTCCACAAGTCCATCCTCGCGTCACAATCTAATGTCTTCCACGATCTATTCGATGGGCCACAGGCAGCGTTTGATATTGCCTCTGATCGATATGAGGGTCTATCTGTCATTGAGCTTCAAGACACTCCCTCAGAGGTGAATGGCTTTTTGAGAGCGCTCTATTTCCCAGAGTGAGTTGGTTCCCCTATCGAGTTGAATACGCATGTTGACCACCCACACACGCAGGGAGACCCACCGCCACCGCCCGATTTCGTCCCCTTTCCTTGAGGGCATTTGGAAAGGCTTCCCATTTAAATACATCGGCATTCTCCATCTTGCCATGAAGTACGACGTCGCACCCTTAAGAGACCAAATGCTCGACGTTTTAAGACATGCATGGCCGCAATACTTGTTCGACTGGGATTACCTGCAGAAACGCACAGAAGATTTGGAAAAAGCATACTTACGACGAGAATGCTTCGATCTCTCCTTTGCACACCCGGAACCAGGCATGTCTAATATATCAATCTTCCGCGCGCATAGTTCTCATGGGTGAATCAGCTAGGACCGTGCGCCTCGCAGTGGATCATAAAATCCTTGATATCCTCCCCGTTGTCTTTTACGACCTCCTACGTGTGCATGAAGTGATAGCACCAAACCCACATGAAGGCTTCCGTCGCGCAGACCTCTCTGTTTTGACGGCAGACGACCTTCGTCGGCTCACTCAAGGACGCGGCGCTCTGCGAGGCAAATTCTTGGATGGGATTATGAACCTGCCCGTCCTCCTCCCGCACGGTGGTTGCAAGCGTATTCCAGTGCCAGGAAAGCCATCCCCCTGCCATGCAGGCCTCAAAAAGTGGTGGGATGCGCAACTTGGCGCTGTTTCTGGCCCGAGCGTTGCGGATCCAATCGGTTGGCTGCGCGAGAAAGTTTCTCTCTGCGATGACATCCCACATGAAGAAGTGTGCGGTGGTTGTACTCGATTTGTCAAAAAGTATCTCCAAGCGGTGAGAGAAGACTTGTGGACGAGTCTTCCCGATTTCTTTGGTCTTGTAAGCATTCCTAGTTCGTTTTTCGCACTATGTTCACCCGACATAATAAGAAGGGCTTACTTCCCCCAAACTGGGGCAAAGAAGCCGAACCCAAATTATGGTTCTGAGATTATGATCTCGAGAACAGGCATAACCAATATCGCTGGCGATGGTGTCTCCCTCAATATACCCATTGTGCTACGTCACAGATCCATGAATAGGCAGTTTTAGCTGTGTATCTCAACGTGTCAAATGGCTAAGCTACCCACGCATCTCTCCGATTTTTCAGTCAGCTCTTTCCTTTTACGGCTTGTTTCAGTGCTCGGATCTACTCTTGTTATGTTCGTGACTTCTCCCGTACCCTCTACATGGACTAACAGTTACACGAAGTTGGTGTGAAGTTTCAGATGTCACGATAACTGCTGGGTATTTTCGCACGACGACAGTCTCTATTGTCGGGCTCAGAGACAGCGATCCAGGAGGGTAACCCACGTACGAGGTTTTTTCAAGGACGCAGGCTCGAACCAGGTACCGTTACACCCCAGTTGACCAGGGTATGCGACGTCTCTGTATCCCTGCTTGCGAATTTCTGGGATTTGAAATTGGACCTATGGAATTGTGACATGGCCCCTTTTTCGCATTATATCGGACGCATTTATGTTGGCGTGGGGGCGTGGGAAGTGCGTTCTGCGTCGAACTCACTTGGTACGCTTGATTCCACCTGTCTATGTGCGGAGGGTGAACAATTAACGAACGTGCCACGCTCCTTAGTTTATGTGGGGCTCGATCACGCAGGCTTTGCCCCTTCTCAGCATCTCTCAAAGAGAATGGTCCTGCAATGCCGCCCGCCGGGGTTGTCGCCGGCTTATCTCGCGAGGGACGCGAACTAGTGGACTCTGGGAACCTCTACTATACCCCGTCCCTCGGTAGATACGTATTTCCCCATAACGCCACTCAAATTCCTATCAATACTGGATCGGCTATCACCGGCTTTTCCTTATCGTGCTCATTTCTATTGCCGAAGGATGACACTACCATCGGTATCGTAGACAGTGATGATACATACACAGGAGGGGTGATCAAATCGATACAAAAGTCAGATAAGTACGCGTAGTCGACCAAAGCTGTGCACAGAATGAGAGACGAGCTCCGTGAAATTGGAGGAAGCCAGGTAAATAAATGGCTTGCCCGTCTCGTTATTGTTAACTCTCTGTGCATATCTGGCCTGGTCCAGTTTACTCAGTACTCACTTGCTATGTGATTGCCAAAGGAGATATCGCATCAGCAGCGAAAACAGTATAGAGCCATAATCAAGGTCCCACATTTGTTACCTATCCATTCATTTTGCTTTCCACGTTACTCTTTCTAATACATGCTGAGGATAGACAAAGTCGGAGTTTTAATTTATTTGGACGAACACACGTGACCACTCACTTTCTCGTCTCTTGGTCAGATCATCATGGCAACATTACCTATCAAAACACACCCTTAGTTAGCCGATGCGGCTATGCAGTACTGACTCATATAGAGGACAGGCAAATCGGTGATAATGATTTCACCGCAATTAGCAGCGCTGCGGTCGTCAGGTTGGGCGCGAACCTTTCAATGCGAGCGGCGATTGTCAAGACTACGTTGATACACTGACACGACATTCCTGTGTCTTTCATCTCATCAGAAACCATATGGCCGTATTTATAGACCCTCCCAGAAATGTCTTGCCAGTCAACAACGCGTTGGTTACCTGTTTCCTTTTCGCCGTGAGAGTCTCTCGTTCTATGATCTGCGCTGGCCGTAGACTATGACGTCGTCCAACCTACGTGAAACAGCCCTGTTATATATTATCATAAGCGTAATATGTCAAACAATCATTTACGGTAAGCGTTACTACATTTGTCGTGCTCAAGCTGCTGATGTTTTCACAGGCATATACTTGTTTTTCATCACCATCTTGACATATATCATGGTGTAAGGACTCCTTATCGGCCCTCGAGGGCGCTTTTCTCAACGTGATACAGGAAAAAGGGTCTTAAATCTCGATCGCGAAAGATTCTCTTCGCTATCATATGGTTCATGTTCGCGATCTCCACAATATTTTGGATTTTATCTTTTGCTAGCACGGTTTTGATCATCCCGGCATTGATCGGCGACCTAGATCATGGGATACCCAATCTAATACAGTGGACAGCGGTGTTCAATCAAATTCAATTTCTTAACGTCAGTATGCACTCTCCTTATCACCTTGAGTTCTTGTTGACTTTTTGATTAGTATGTTTTCACTGACGGCGTTGTTGTCTGGCGAGCATGGGTTATATGTGCTGACCAAAGCAGACTTGTTTTGATGTTACCAGTCATCACCCTCGTAATCAATATCCGTGCGTTTTTTTTTTCATTTCCTAAAATCTATAAGCGTTTTCATCTCATCTATCCTCCCCTCCCTTCCCAAATAATCAGTGGATGCCATGATTTCTGTGGTGGTGGTGGCTGCCTTGATCGTGGTCCCAGAAAGTCCCAAAGCTCATAAAATTTTTATGAGCATGTTCAACGTCGTGCAAGTGAGCAATCTGGGCCTCTCTTTGTTCACCAACATTCTGGCGACTTCTATCATAGCGGTCAAGGCCTGGTGCGTCTGTACTCTTCACAATTGTTGAGTGCACTCTTTCTGACACGCGTATATGCGAAAGGAGACACCGTAAGGCAATATCGGAGGGCTTTGGAAGCAAGACGTCACGGGCAAGCAGAATAATGGCTCTCCTGGTTGAGTCTGGTATGCTGTACATTGTTATTGGCGTGAGTTTGGCCTCGTTTGTACACTAGAATCCTCACGATCTTGTTTTGTCTTTATCCGTAATAGGTCTTAAACTTGGTCTCTCTTTTTATTCAACTGCCTTTCGGCGCGCTCAGCGAGGTAATCTTGCCCATGACTATGCTGCTCGCAGTGTGTATATCCTCCACAGAACCAGCCACGATTGGTGCTGATCTCATAAACTAATACCAGGGACTGTATCCTATCGTCGTTGTCTTACTCGTGGACCGAGACCGCTCGCTCAACAATACATCATTCTACTCATCTCAGGCTGGCTCTGTAACGGGCATCGGCGGAGTTCAATCTTCCCTCGTGGGGTCCCTAAACTTCGCTCCCGGACGAACGCACTCGTCGTACAGCCAGACCGGAACAGAAACGACAAGACGACAAAGCACGATCCTTCAAGTTCATTTTACCGTTGGCTCTATGGAGATCGGCGATGCGGATGCAAGTGGAAATGGCAGCATAAATTCAAACTCGGACAAAAACGGGCGACCGTATAGTGGAGAATTGTCGTGTCCTGATTTGAGACGGTGCAGGTATGTGGGCTAGCTGGCCCGGCACAACGGTATATGTATAGTACATATATATATTTCATATCAAACCACCGTGCAAGTTCCTCCTTTTTTCTCGCTCTCACTCGGGCTCGTAATCGATTCCAACTCGAAATGAAGCATGAATGTGTAGGAAGCAGAGCTAGTAGATACATGTTAATAAGAGTGAGCTAGGAAGTAAATATAAATGCTACTGACCTCAGTCTTTAGGAGAGAAAGACTGAGGGAAAGGCGAAAACTATCGTGCTTATGTGAAGCGAGAAAAGGGTTCTCCGAGGATGCGCGCAGGAAAGAAATGAGGATTGATACATTAAGGGCGACAGGTGATATCTCGGACTTCCGAGGATCATAGCGGCACTGCCGGCCCGGTTGTTAGATGAACCAATTTCCAGATGTAGCTCCACACCCATGATCGTGTTGCTGAGCTGAATGAAGTATGAATCAGACTCTCGTACTTACCACCATCAGCGCTGGGTCTATCAATCAGAGCTATTACATGACGCTGCCGTTGTGAAATTGGAGAGGTCAGTGAATTAAATGGTTTGCCCGTCTCGTTTTTCCTAATTCTCTGTGCGTATCTGGCCTGGCCCAGTTTACTCGTAATGTGGTTGCCAAAGGGAATACTGCATTGACACTCGAAAACAGTATAGAGCCGAATTAAATCTGTAAGCGGAGACACCTCAGCTGAGTCATAAATGAACTGATATTCATTTTACAGTACAGTACAAACCTGTAAGCAGAGATACTATTGTAGAGTAAGTGATCGAAGCGACGTATGTAGAGCTATGTACAGTACTACTTACCCTCAGCTGAGTCATAAACGAGCTGAGGGTACTGCTATCGTCGAGCGACTATTTATACGTATCGTATTCTGTATGGAATTTCTATAGTACAGTATCATGTGTTTTCCGTTCTTGCTTCGAATTGCAGAGTATTCTAAAACTAGTTTATTGTACAGTGTGCTTCATGTTCGATTCTAAAGTTAATCAATCGTATGTTAGGGGGGATCATCGATCCCCTCAATCATCTTCTGTATCGGAACCTTTCGTCCTACATCTGTCACCTGTCCAGGCGCCATTCATTTTACTTTCTACAGTTATTTTTGTTCTCAAGGCTGAGGATAAACTATTAAGTCGGATAGTTAGATACGGCCAGGGCACTGCACCCGCTTCACCATTTCACATAACTCCCATTCCTGGCATTCCACATCACTACGTATCACACAGGTACGTTGTACACCCACCCCGCCAAATCAACAGGGTCGCATCGACGGCCCGCGCGTGTCTTTGTCCTTGCGTACATACATGCTGCCTTTTATAAGTAGTTTGCAGATTTTTTTAAAGTCGGAGTTTAATCTGAATTGAGGATGCAGACACGTGACCACTCGAGCATCCGCTTCTCTGAATGATCATCACGATGGCTTCATGTTGATGGCAACACTATCGAGTTATTACGCCTCATTGCTTCCTTAGTTAGTCGACACTGCGACTTATATAGAGGATGAGCAAATCGGTAATAATAATCTAGCAGTACTTCATCCGCGGTCATTACGTTGGGCGCCAATATTTCAATGGCGATTGTCAAGACCACGTTGATGCACTGGCACAACCATGACATTCCTAGGATCCTGTGGTGCCATGGCACGCTTCTTTCATTTCATCAGAAACAGTATGGCCGTATTTATATACCCTCCTAGCAATGTCTTGCTGGTCAACCACGAGTTGGTTCCCCCCCTCCCCGTTTCCTTTTCCGAAAGTCCCTTCTTCTATTATCTGCGCTGGTCGTAGACTATGGCACGGTCAAACCCACGTGAAACAGCCCTGCTATATATGTTTATAAGCGCAATAAGTCAAACACTCATTTACGGTCAGCGTTACGATATTTTGCCTTGCTCATTTACAAGCCGCCGATGTTTTCACAGGGATATACTTGTTTCTCATCCCCATCTCGACATATATCATGATGTGAGGATTCCTCACCGATTCTCGAGAGCGCTTTTCTCAACGTGATACAGGAAGAGGGGACTTAAATCTCGATCACGGAAAATCCTCTTTGCTGTGATATGGTTCATGTTCGCGGTGTCCACAATTTTTTGGATTTTATCTTTAGCTGGCCTATTTCTGGTCATCCCGGCATTTGTCGGCGGCCGGAATCATAAGATCCCCAATTTGATCCAGTGGATAGCAATCTTCAGTGAAATTCAATTGTTCAACGTCAGTATGCATTCTCCTCATCGCCTTGAGTTCTTGTTGACTCCATCCTGATTTTGATCAGTATGTTTTCACTGACGGTGTTGTTGTCTGGCGAGCATGGGTGCTATGTGCTCACCAAAGCAGGATCATCTTGATGTTTCCAGTCATCAGCCTCATAATCAATATCTGTGCGTTTTCTTCCTTTCCTAATTTCTATAAGCGTTTCATCTGATCTATCCTCCTCTCACTTCCCAATGATTAGTGGATGCCGTGATTGCTATGGTAATAGCTGTTACCTTGCTCTTGGTTCCAGAAAGTCCCAACACTCGTCAAAATCTTACCCGTATCTCCAACGTCGTGTCAGTGAGCTACCTAGGCCTCTCTCTGTTCACCAACGTCCTGGCGACTTCTATCATAGCTGCGAAGGCCTGGTACGTCTGTACTCTAAAAAATTGTTGAGCGCACTCTTTCTGACATGCGTATGTATGAAAGGGAACACCGCAGGGCAATATCGGAGGGCTATGGAGGCAAGACGTCACGGGCAAGCAGGATAATGGCTCTCCTGGTTGAGTCTGGTATGCTGTACATTGTTATTGGTGTGAGTTTGGCCTCGTTCGTACACTAGCGCGGATCCTCATCTTTTCTCTTTATCTTTAATAGGTCTTGAACATTGTCTCTTGTTTTGTTAATCTGCCTTTCGGTACGCTCAGCGGGCTATTCTTGCCCGTGACTACGCTGCTCGCGGTGTGTATATCTTCCACAGGCCCAGCCGCGATTGGTGCTGATCTCACGTTCTGACACCAGGGGATGTATCCTATCATCATTCTCTTACTTGTGGACCGAGATCATTCGCTGAACAATACATCATTCTACTCAACTTCGGCTGGCCCTAGTACGGGTATCGGCGGTGTTCACTCTTCTCGTGTAGGACCCCTAAACTTCGCTCCTGGACGGACGCACTCGTCGTACAGCCAGACCAGAACAGAAAGGACAGGACAAAGCACGAACCTTCATTTTACTGTTGGTTCCATAGTGGAGGTGAGCGAGGTGGATGCGAGTGACAATGACAGCGTGAATTCAAATTCGGGCAAAAATGAGCGACCGCATAGTGGAGGGTTGCCGTGACCTGATCTTAGTTTGGATGGTGTAGGCTAGCTGCCGCTGGCACAACGCATATGTGTACTTTTTATATCAAACCCCAGTGCAGAATATCAAAGATCCGTAATCAATCCCAACTGGAACTGAAGTACGAATGCCCGATAGCTCGGCATCGTGTTGTTCAATGTAGTGGGATCAGATCCACGTCCCCGCCACCATCAGCTCTGGGTCTATCGATCAGGGTTATATTTGACACGCTGCCGTGAGGGCATATTTTTCATGGAAACATAAGACAGGTGGAGGGGTGGACGGAAGGCGAACTGATTATTTGTCCTGTATGATGCCAGTGTGGCTGTGGTGCGTGATTTTCAGAGGGCAAATTGTATTTACACGTAAAAACAGTATAAAACCATTTTGCTTCCCTCCCTCTCGCCTTTCATCTCACTTTCGCTCACTTCCCATCGCGTGATCAACGTACAGACTCCGACTCGTACAAAATCGTTGCCAGTGGTGGGCGACTAGAAAAACTAGAAGCGTATGACGCGCTGCATACGACCTCCTTCAGATCGAGGAGAATTGTACAGGCATCTGCGCAAGAGGAAGCGCTATACCACCGTGACACCTGGCAGGTCAAGTATATGTCGGAAAAACATTCGGGGCATTTTAATGTTACCGGTTTATAATGGTCTTGCTTGCTTTGTAATGTGCCTTGAAATTGCATTGAAATGCACTCAGACGAACTTAATGCAAGTTAATGCACCTTATAATGTTCATCAAATGTCATAAAATTGCCATTTTTATCACGTGTTCATGAAAATGACCCCCTGAACATTACATTAATGCCTTAAATTGTGTTCAGGAAATTTCCGACACAATTCGCTCTCCGTCCATCCGTCTTTTCTTCTCTCTGATGGACCACAGTAACGTCATACAAGAACCTGATCAAGTCTGATTGGTTGACCTGCTCGTGATGGTAAGTGCGCGAATCTCACTCTTCACTTCACTCAGAAAACATATGCCGAGCCGCTGGACATTCGTACTTCACTTCGAGCGTGAGCTGGGAATGTATGGAAGGCTGGGAACAAATGAGGAACTAAATTAGGAACGACAAGTTTTGGATGGGGGTCTGATATAAAAAGTACATATACGCAGTGGCAGCTAGCCTACATCATGATATCTTGCACCATCCAATCTAAGATCAGGTCACGACAACCCTCCGCTATGCAGTCAGACATTTTTGACCGAGTTTCAACTCATGCTGTCGCGTCCACTTGCATTCGATCGCCCACCTCCACTGTGGAACCAACAGTAAAATGAAGGTTCGTGCTTTGTTGTCCCATCCTTTCTGCTGTTCTGGTCTGGCTGTACGACGAGTGGGGCTGTCTGGAAGGGACGTTTAGGGGACCTACGCGGGAAGATTGAACTCTACTGGTGCCCAGAACAGAGCCAGCTTGATATGAGTAGAATGACGTGTTGTTGAGCGAGCGGTCTCGGTCCACAAGTAAGACAATGATAATAGGATACAGTCCCTAGTATCAGATGATGATAAGCATCAATCGTGGCTGGGTCTGTAGAAGATATACACACCGCGAGCAGCGCAGTAACGGGCAAGAGTAGCCCGCTGAGCACGCCAATAGGCAGTTCAATAAGAAAGGAGGCAATGTTTAAAACCTATTGAGGATAAAGACAAAAACGAGATCGTGAGGATCTACGCTAGTGTATAAACGAATGAGGCCAAGCTCACACCAATCACAATGTACAGCATACCAGACTCGACCAGGAGAGCCAGTATTCTGCTTGCCCGTGACGTCTTACTTCCAAAGCTCTCCGATATTGCCTTGCGGTGTTCCCTTTAACATATACGCGTGTCAGAAAGAGTGCACTCAATAATTGCATGCAGACGTACCAGGCCTTTACCGCTATGATAGAAGTCGCCAAGATGTTGGTGAAAAAAGAGAGGCCGAAATTGCTTATTTGCAAGATGTTGAAGATACGAACAATAATGTTACGAGTGTTGGGACTTTCTGGAACCAAGAACAAGGCAGCCGACATTACGATAGAAAACACGGCATCCACTAATTATTTAAGAAGTGACGAGAGGATAGATGAGATGA
Source organism: Lactifluus hygrophoroides (assembly GCA_003314055.1). Taxonomy (NCBI): domain Eukaryota; kingdom Fungi; phylum Basidiomycota; class Agaricomycetes; order Russulales; family Russulaceae; genus Lactifluus; species Lactifluus hygrophoroides. The sequence continues at coordinate 14,319 of QLPC01012460.1, forward strand.
AAGCACTTGTACATAGAAATAAGGAAATGAAAAAAAAAACGCACAAATATTGATTACAAGGGTGATAACTGGCAACATCAGAATGAGCTTGCTTTGGTCAGCACATATAACCCATGCTCGCCAGACAACGACACCATCGGTGAGGGCATACTGATCGAAGTTAGGGTGGGATCAACAAGAACTCAAGGTGATGAGACTTGAGAGAGTGCATACTGACGTTTAAAATTTGAATTTCACCAATCACCGCCATCCACCGCAACAGATTGGGTGCCCTATGATCGCGTTTGCCGATTGATTCCAGAATGTGCAAAGATATGTCAACCAAAGAAAAGATCCAAACCATTGTGGACACGGCGAACATGAACCACATTACAGCAAAGAGGATTTTCCGTGATCGAGATTTAAGCCCCTTCTCCCTGCAGTCACGTTGAGAAAAGCGCGCTCGAGGATCGATGAGGGATCCTCACATCATGATAAATGTTGAGATGGGGATAAGGCACAAGTATATTCCTGTGAACATGTCAGCAGCCTGAGCACGGCAAATGTAATAACGCTGACCATAAACGAGTGTTTGAATTATCGTGCTTATAAGAGTGTATAATAGGAATGTTTCTTGATTTTGGACCATAGTCAACGGTCACTGGCAGTACAGATACTAGTAATGGGATGCCGAGAGTCTTTCAAGTTCGTAGTATTGTAGAAAGCAAAGGGTGGAGTAACCAACGTGATGTCGACCTGCAAGAATGGCCGGGAGGGTCTATATATGCGGGATATACGTTCCAAAGTGAACCTGAATCCAATGAGAAAGGCATAGTATGCATCACATGAATATCGTGTGAGTGCCCCGAATTAACGGATCCAAGTCAACACCCTTGACACTCATGACAACGCTGCGCCAGAATTGACGCCGGAAATGCTATCAAGTTCAGTTACTGCGACCCAGATGATTTCTCATTGATTTTGCATAATGAATACTCAGGGCTTCTTGCACTTTTCTTCCGGCCATGACCAACTCCTCGTAATCTATCCACTTTTGAGATGACCCTGCCAGTAATGATTAAAACTTGAATAGCTTGAATGGGTGACACACACGATTGTTACTCACCGATGTACCCACATAGCAAGTATGTTATCATCATACAGTAATAAATGGGGCAGTCCCACAATATCAAGTTGACCGCATATCCCAGAGTGGGCATTGACAGGCAGCCCCTGGCGAAGAATCTCGAGATAGGGGACCGCGATACCGGGTTTATCCGAGTCGCCAATGTCTACTTTCTATAAATGTTAAGGCCGTTAAGGCCTTAAGGCACAGCAGCCACAACTGCAGGTCTTCAACGCATGCCCATGCATCGGTTGCATGGCTACCTAATTATTTTCTAAATCATGACCAAGGCGGTTTTTGGCCCATGTGAAGACTCCATGACTTGGATAAAGCACATTCATCGTCCTTGACCTACCCCGTCCTCTTTTCTTACTGGTGTTCCTTTCCACCAACGCTTAGACTTGATGTGTGCTTCTGTCAGGCACGGGTGATCGCAGCCTGGATGCGACACAAGGTCAGGCCAACAATTCGTCACGCCCATCATCCTCAAACCCCATTGGGGCAGGTTCGTTCTGTGCCTGTCATGTTTGCTTCAAAGGATAACTACATCACGGCGCAACTACTCATCAAACGCAGCGTCAACCACATGGTAGGGTTTGTCGCGCGCATCGATCCAAAGCTCTTTGAACGCCTCGCCAGACAATGAATGGGTCGAGCCTTTGTCGTTTGTATTCGGGTGGATGAATTGGTGGACAATTTGCTTGTTGATGCGTGAAATAAGGTCGTGAGCGTATGGGATTCCTGGTGCGTATTAATCTGTATTGCTTAGGGTTTGCGAAGAGAAGTAACTCCACACTGACGACACTTGGGTATATCACAGATGGAAGGTCCATACGCATTTTCTTGGTTTCACTTCTGTATCTGTCCCCTGTTCCTCGTTTAATGGAGCAATAACCGTTGTGCTGGGTTCACCCAAGTTTTCATCAGTGTGCACGCCTCCGTTTCTTTCCCTTTCAGACCATCATCATTTTCTTCCAATCCTTGCCGACACAACGCTGGACACGCCACGAACTGAGATACTGCTCAGCTATGCGTTCGTGCTCAATCTGACCTGGCACATGCGCAAAGTTTGTGGCGGAATGAAGATAAAATTACATCTAGTACGAGTGCTTCCTACCTTCCTCATCTCTATTATATCCTTGGAGGTGTGTTGACGATGACACAAATAATGCGTCGGTGTATCACTGATCTATCACGCCTCTGGGAGGGCGGGTGTGCGTATATCGCTCAAGGCAGATAGGGGTGTGGGTGATCGAGTACTCGTTGCAAACTGCATGAGCGATCCTTGGGTGGACAGGGCATGCCTAAAACAAGCACCAAAACTTTGAGCCGTGAGGGACGATGGCGCTTATCCGGTCATGTGACTTGTTACGCATCTTGTCAGCCACGTGTCAACTCTCCGCGCCCACCGAAGCCTGAGATTACCCATCCGTCCATTTTGTTTTCCTCCCTTCGCTTGCTTTGTGACTCAGGCCTCAGGGTCTATTCTCTTCTCAGAAACCCAGGGTCCACGCGTTACTATATACAGTATACTCCCTCGCCTACACAAAAGAAAATGGCGCGTGAATCGTGGGAAAATTTGGAATCATATAGCAATACTTTTCAGCCGAAGAGAAGATTGGAGGCACAAAGTTTGTACGAGAAGCAGCGCTACTCACTTCAATGTGCAACATGACATCCAGCTGCTGGACGTTCGTTCTTCACATTGGGTTGGAATTGACTACGAAAGTTGTGCCACCGGCAGCGAGCCCCCACATCTGCCACCGTCTAAACTAAGCTGAGTTCATGATAACTCTCAGTCACTCGTTTTTATCCGAGTCCAAATTAAGTCCACCTCCTCCACTTGCATCTGCATCGCCTCACCTCTACAACAGACCCGGCCGTAAAATGAACGCTTATGCTTTGTCTCACTGTCTCTTCTGTTTCGATCTGGCTGAGCGATAATTGTGTCCTCCTGGGAGCGAGGATTATGGGTCCCATGTGAGAAGATTGACATCACTGATGCCCGTAGCAGACTCAGATAGGTGAAATGAAGGATTGTTGAGCGAGAGGTGAAATCAGTCGACTTTAATGTAAGCCACGAAAACCAGGGCCACCAGATTTTCGGAGCTTCTTGCATCTTGCCACTAGAAACAGTCAAGGCTCCATCCTTGTTGTTCACGCGTCTCGCGTCTCGTCTTTCATAACTCCCTGTACCCCTCTGGTCTGGCCTGTCCCCTTGATTGTCAAAGACGACTTAAAGTATCGACACTGGCAAGCTCAAACAGTACAGAGCCATTGCTGGAGTCTGATTAGAGATCGGTGCGACACTGGCAGCACTCTGATTTGCCACAGCAAAGTAAAATGGTGAGCTGGCGAGCTATGGTCAAAATCAGAAAGCGTGCCGTGATGGCGCACGTGCAATCTTCGAAGAGTGAAGATATCACGCTATATCACGCTTACTCCAAAAGAAGCACCACACCACATGAAACAGTGTCATACAAGTCAATTACACATCCACTCCTGATCGACCTGATCCATCCACCCGTCCTTTTTTTCGGTTATTAAACATGCATCGCGGCAGCGCCATACAAGAACCTGACCCGCCGACGGAATATATTCCGCGATTTTGGTCGAACGTTTCAACCGATCTGTTGACATTCGTACATATCTTTGGATTGGAGATCGACCACAGCGTTGAGGGAACAAACGAGGTATTTCACATTTCGCACGAGAGTTTGATATGAAAAAGTACATATACACATTGCACAATCCAAACTAAGATCAGGTCACGATAACCTTCCGCTATTCCGTCGCTCGTTTTAGTCCTGGTCTGAATCCATGCTGTCACTTTCACTTGGATCCGTAGCGCCGACCTCCACAACAGAGTCAACGGTCAAGTAAACGCTCACGCTGCGTTGTCTTGTCCTTTCTGTTCCGATCTGGCTATACGACGAACGCGTCTGTCCAGTAGCGAAGACCATGGGTGCTGAATGGGATTGACCCTGGCTGACACCCAAAACAGAGCCAGATGAGTAGCATGACGTGTGGTTGAGCGAGCGATTTAGGTCCACAAGTAACATAACGATGATTGGATACATCCCCTGGCATCAAATTATGAAATCAGCGCGAGCTGTGGCCGATTCTGGAAGATATACCCACTGCGAGTTGCATGGTCACGGGAAAGATGAGTGTGTCGAGTGTGCTAACAACAGGCAATTGAATGAACAAAGACGCGAAGTTTAAGACCTGAGAGAAAAATTTAAACTACGCTAGTCTACGAGGAGGCCAAACTCACACCAATCAGAATGTACAGCATACCAGACTCAACCAGGAGAGCCAGTATTCTGCTTGCCCGTGAAGTTTTGCTTCCATTGGCAAGGCACTCCGATAATGATTTGCGGTGTTCCCTTTCATACATGTGCGTGTCAGAAAAAGTGCAATCAACTTTTCAGAGTAGACACACCAGGTCTTGACTGCCACGATAGATGTTGCCAGGACGTTGGTGAATAAGGAGAGGCCCAGATTACTGGTGTGCACAATGGTAATCATACGACCAAGGGTCTCATAAGCCTTGGTACTCTTTGGAACCTCGCAATAGGCAGCCATTACTGCCACCGAAATCACACAATCCACTAAACATATGGGAAAGGAGGGGAGCACAAATGAGATGGAAGCGGTCATACAGGTTAGGAAATGACAAAGAAAACACACATAGGTTGATTATGAGGCTGATGACTGGCAGCATTAGAATGAGCCTGCTTTGGTCAGCACATAGAACCCATGTTCGCCAGACAACGACACCGTCGGTGAGAACATACTGATTAAAACCATGAGAGAGTCAACAAGAAGGAACGCCAGGGAGGAAAAGTGTAGATACTGACGTTGAAAAGTTGGATTTCACTAAAGATTGTTAACCACCGAAGAAGATTGAGTGATGTACGATGGAGGCCACTGCCAGTGAATTGTGCTGTGATGAGCACAAATGTGGTAGCTAGGGATAAGATCCAATATATAGTCGACACGGCGAACATGGACCATATGACAGCGAAGAGAAGTTTTCGTGATCGAGACTTAAGTCCTTTCTTTCTGTATCGTGTTAAAAAAAGGGCGCGCTCGAAGCTCGATGAGGGATCCTCACATCATGGTATAAGTTGAGATGGGGATGAGACACAAGTATATCCCTGTGAACATTCATGTCAGCAAGTCCGAGCACGATAAATGTAGTAACGCTGACCATAAACGAGTGTTTGACATATCACGCTTATAATAGTGTATAGTGTGATTACTTCAAGTGTTTTGGACGACACCATAGTCTATGGCCAGTACTGTAACAGATATGGAGTCTGAGAGGGTTTCGCAGTAAAAGCAAGTGATGGAGTAACTAACGTGGTGTTGACCCGCAAGAATTGTTGAGAGGGTTTATATATGACATCTACATTCCCGAGTGAGCCCTTAAGTGAGCCTGAACGGAATGAGGAGGCGTGTTAGAGGCGCAGCCGCAAACGAGGCTCCAATGTAGCAAACCGTTCCGCTCCGGTTGGGCGGTGGGCATAGCCCGGACCGGCGGTCCCGGTTTAGATCTCAGCAAACATGATGTCGAGCCGCTGGACGTTTGTACTTCACTTCGAGCGTGAGCTGGGAATGTGTGGAAGGCTGGGGACAGATGAGGAACTAAATTAGATATACGCAGTGGCAGCTAGCCTACATGTCTTGCACCATCCAAACTAAGATCAGGTCACGACAACCCTCCGCCGCTATGCGGTCAGACATTTTTGACCGAGTTTCAATTCATACTGTCGCGTCCACTTGCATTCCCATCGCCCACCTCCACTATGGAACGAACAGTAAAGGGAAAGTTCGTGCTTTGTCGCCCCGTCCTTTCTGCTGTTCTGGTCTGTGGTCTGGCTGTACGACGAGTGGGTCTGTCTGGCCCGGGGAGCGAATTGAAGTTCACACGATTCAGAAGTTCTGTCTACACACTTCACTCAGCAGTGTGATATTGGGCCACTGGACATCCATACCTAACTTCAGGTTTAGATCGACTACGAAGGCGTTGAGAGAACAGTCCAGGGGCTTGACGGTGTCCACATGAAAAGTATAGTACAAATATCGTTGTGCCAGCGGCAGCCAATCCACATCTTACAATCCAAACGAAGGCTAGATCACGTCAATCTTCCGCTAGTATGCAATCACCCATTTTTGTCTGAGTTCTGATCCACGCGACCATCTCCACTTGCGTCCATATCACCCACCTCCGCAGTAGACCCGACCGTAAAATGAACGTCCATGCTTTGTCGCCCTGTTCTCTCTGACCCGATCTGGCTGTACGATGAACGCGTCCGTCCAGGAGCGAAGACCATAGGTCCCACGTGGGAAAGTTGGCCCTTGCTAACGCCCGTAACAGAGCCAGATGAGCAGAAGGATGTATTGTTGAGTGAGCGGTCCAGGTCTACGAGTAAGACAACGATGATGGGATACATTCCCTGGCACCGATTAATGAAATTAACGCAAATCGTGGCAGATTCTGGGAGATGTACCCACTGCAAGCTGCATGGTCACCGGAAGCAAGAATTCGTTGAGCATGGTGAGAGGCAGACTGATAAAAAAAGATGCAAAGTTTAAGACCTATGAAAGAATAAAAAAAGAACAAAACAAGGTTGTGAGGATCCACGCGAGGTGAAAAACCAAACTCACACCAATCACAATGTACAGCATACCGGACTCAACCAGGAGAGCCAGTACTTTACTTGCTCGTGACGTCGTGCTTCCGAAGGCCTCCGATAATGACTTGCGGTATTTCCTTCGTACACGTATGAACTCATCAAGAAGAGTGCGGCCAAAAATTCAAGAGTATAGACGCACCAGGCCTTGACTGTGATGATAGAAGTTGCCAGGACGTTTGTAAACAAGGAGATGCCGAGATTGGTCACTTGCGCAATCCCAGTGATGAGAACAAGGGTTTTATGAACGTGGGGCCTCCCTGTAACTATGTTCGAGACAGCCGCCAGTATCACAGAAATTACGGAGTCCACTACCATTTGGGAAGGAGATGAGACGAAGGTTGATAGAAATGAGAAAAACGCACGGATATTGATCACGAGGCTGATAACTGGCAACATCAGAATGAGTCTCCTCTCGTCAGCGCATAGGACCCATGCTCTCCAGACAACGATGCCGTCTGTGAGGATGTACTGATCGAGATTAGGACGGAGTAAACAAGAGGGAACGCCCAGGGTGCCAATGGTTGAGAGTATGTATACTGACATTGAGAAGGATGATTTCACTAAACACCGTTAGCCACCCTACCAGATTGGGCGTCGCATGATTGAGGTGACCGAAGAATGCCGTGATGACCAAAAATGTATAGGCTAAAGATAAAATCCAAAACATGGTCGAAACCACGAACATGAACCAGATGACAGCGAAAAGTATTTTCCGTGATCGAGATTTGAGTCCCTTCTTCCTGTATCCTGTTAAGACAAGCATCCTTAAGGTTCGATGAGGGATACCTACATCATGACATATGTCAAGATAGGGATGAGACACATGTATATCCCTGTGAACTAGAGGCATCAACAGCCTGGGCATGGCAAAGGTAAATAACGCTGACCGTAGATAAGTGTTTGACATATCACAGTAATGACCGAGTACAGCAGGTTTTTTTCACGTTTGTTGAATGATACCATAGTCTACAACCGGCGCAGACAATTGATGAGAGGTCTTCACTGTGAAATAGCAAGAGACGAGGTACCCAACGCGTTATTGACCCGTAGGATATAGCTAGTAGAGACTTTAAATGCGGCGAAAGTTGCGAAACGAGAGTCTGGTGCAATGAGAGGTGACAGGAGCACCATGTCGGCGTATCAAATCAATCGATGGCTTAACAGTTGGCGTTGACCGTCGTCATTTGTAAATTTGGCACTCGCAAGCTAGAATTGCTGTTTGCAGCACTTCGGTACGGTAGCTTCATTGACAGTACCGGGGCCCACGGGTCCGCGGATCAGCGCTCAGCCAGCAGATTAGGCTAATCCTCTTCCTCCGAGTCCAACGTTATTCCTCATATCCTTCTTTCAAAAGTATCTCTCCACCCATATTTGGTGCGTGTTTCCTTCAGGCGTCTTACATCGTAATGTGCCCCGTGGGTTGGTCATACAGTAAGGACAAACCATCGTCACGGTGACTGACCGTGGATGCCTACTCGAGTCTTGGCAACATCACTGGCAATCCATCGATTATCGCGCCCGCTGTCTTTTTGGAGCAGATTCGTCCTATGCCCGTCACATTTACTTGACAGGATCAACATCATGGCCTGGCCCACCGTCCATCTTCTCACACGTGTCAATGCACCAGTGGCCGTGTACAATTACAAAGGGTTCACTACAGCCGAACGTGTACAACAGTAGTTTCATTAGTTATAATAATGTCGTATCAAGGATGTACGGCACAGATGGCCAGTCGCTTTGCATCATGAGAAAGGGCATCCGCTCTTCGTTTCAATCTACGTTGCAGTTCGCTCAATGAATCACCTGCCGTGGACGAGGGAAGCCCATATAATAGGGGGCGATTCCGCGGATTTTTCTCCAACAGCTGCCCTGTTAGTGCCTCGAACGGGTTCTCTTCTTTAACGGCGCCTTTGCTTGCAAGATACCGGAGCATTCGACCACAAGACCACAAGTCAGCTCGTATTGGACTGTACGAACACCTGGGCCCATCCTGACGGCCAATCTCTGGGGCCATCCATCCAGGAGTCCCGCACCAGGGATTGATCAACGCATTTGGGCCAGAGACACGGATAGAGATATCAAAGTCGATTATGAACGATTGATTTGCAAAGGCAACGACGTTTGGAGGCTTGATGTCAAGGTGGGCAATACCGTGGAAATGCAAAAATGCGACACCTTCTATCAACTGCCGACTGAAAACCACAACATTGCTGCGAAACATCCCGAGTTCGAATCCAATATCTAGGGGAGTGGCTTCGGGAAAAACGACAAACTTCACCCAGTCCAATGTGAGCGTTGCAAGTAAGGGAATGGTGTGGTTATACGGTGAAATGATCTGGTGGAGGTCGGAGAGAATTTGAAGCTCTTCAGAGTCGAGACGGAGCAGCTTCACGACAGCGGGGCTGCCATTGGATTGCGTGGCGTATCGCATGGTGGGCTTCAGCTGCATGTGCCTCATCAGTTCACGTCAAAAGATAGTGTGCTTGGCTGCTTTATCTGGATCAGCGGCGCCCAGCCATTCTCGTCTTCATCGTTCGACTCCAATGTGTACCCTGCCCGAGTGAATGCATCAATAACCTTGCGATCGTGGTAGACGTGCTCGCCACGCCGCAAGCCATTGTCGGTATTGCCCCCTTGGCCTCCGTGACTTGCTCGGGATCGCTTAGGTGGCCTGGTAGCGTCTCCGCTAGTTTCATCATGCGTCCTCCTTTTCGATGTGAAAGAGTCTTCAAAATTCTCCTTGAGATCGGGATCGAGTAAACTGATGCGTTCCAGATTGCCCCTAAGCCCAGATCCCTCACTTTGTACATTCGATACCAGGTTGTAAAGCTCAAATATTGCTGCAAATAACACGGACGGTTCCATCCAATTTCGGACGTCCGACTGATAGAAAACCTAGAAGAACCAGGGAGACAACGCAGGATTGTTTGGATTCAAATGCAAATGAGCGTACCTTGGGATCAGTGCCATCGGGTTGAAAAATAAAGTATCGTGTCACTCTACCAGTGTTCTTGATGTACAATGCCACGACAATGAACGGTTTCTCATATACCCGGCGCCCCAGTCGGGCCGTACATGCAGCCTGAAGAAGCATCCGATATTTGTCGCTTTTATCAGACTGTGACTGAACCTCGACTAGAAGATACACCAATTGATCAATGGAAAGATGAAAATCGCTTTGTGGGGTGTAGCGGGATGTCTTCTCGGGGGATTCGACAATAAGCATGAATGGCCAATCGCCATGACTGCAACAGATGTAACCTTCAGAGCAGATAATAGAACAATAGCAACACCCACAATGCGTGCCGTTCCCTTTGACCGAGAACTGAATGGATGTACCACCCCAACTTGTCAAAGATCCACCGGACATTATCCTCTTTGATACTGCCTTCCTTCCAAGCCTCGTCTAAAAAAGCGCCGACAAGATGCCAGAATTGAGGCTCGCCGAATACGTCGCCGTCTTGCGCAGCATCCGTGACTGCGTCTGTAAAGTAGTTGTCGAATTCGTGAAGGTGATCCTTGAGAAGCAGAACCGCAGGGTTCTGTGACAATTTCAATAACTAAAGTGGTATGTGATTTGAAAAAACATACTGTATCAGATTTAACCCAACCCCGCTGCCGCAGTTTGGTTCTGAATTGCGTAAGAGCCTCCGGTTGGGTACCACGCAGTTCAAATATCCTGTTACGCTTGAGGGCATCCAGCTTACCAAAGGTCCCCAGAGCTTTCGCCTGCACAGTGACCGCAGGCCAAAGGTCATGTGTTTCCGCAGAAGGTATTCCGGGCGGTGATTGGGATGCAGCGCGATCTAAAGCAAAAATGCATGATAGGTTGCTGTTAGCGTAACGATAACAAAACGACGTATACCCACGCACCAGAAGGGATCCCAACAACCACATGGAAATATCACCAAGGAGCCCGTTCGCGAAGACATTAGACAATTTACGAAGAGGATTCAACTTCAGCTTGTTCAGTTCCAGTCTACTGACATCCTGCGCAAGGGAGGGGGTATATTCGATAGAGACTTTGTAGAGGATGAGAACGTCGATGTCTTTCAATGTATTCTGCTTAGCTTTGATGGCGTCTCTGAGGGCGTCAACGTCCTCATTTCCGGAAATTTTGATCGAGAAAACATCCTCATTTGCATCTAGCAGGATCCAGCAGTTGATGGTGAGGTCGGTGTCAGACATAGTTGGGAGTTCAACGTTGAACTCCCAACCATGTCTGACACGGAGTTGGGGGGTCGGAATTGGCTGAGTGGGAGGAATTTGAGCCGGCGGAGCTCTACCACGTTGTGAAAGCGTGGAGAATGTCGACAGCCATTTTACGGACAATTTGAAATCGCTTGGCTAAATAAGTAAATAAGCCTGCTCGGTCTCAATCTGAGTTGCTTGGTTTCTCACGCAAGGCTTCGGCCTGGCCCGAGGTCAAGGCCGGGCCGTCAAGCGCTTTTTGGAAGTTGGCTTAATAACTCGACTGAGGGGTGGATCACTTCCTTTTCCGGTACCAGTAACCACCACCTCTACCTGCCAGCGCAGCAACAAGGTCGAGGTAGACGAAAAATATAGAAGTAAAATACACACATAATCCTGTACATACCCTCACACCTTCAAGCCACATTCATAGCACAAATATCCTGAGTCACCACCGCCACCATGGCCACACCTGATGACCCTGGCCACGGTGATCATGCTTCCTCTTTTGGGACCGTCGGGGCCGACACGGTTGCATTGGCTTATGATTGGCATCAATCCGACTCGTACTCTTGAACTAGTAGGCGATTTGGGAACCGAAAAGGGCATGAATCTCACTGTCAAGATTACGGTTCAACCACACCGAAAGGTCATGCAGCCTCATCTTGCGCATTTATGACTCTGACACCATGCGTGGATGTCATCTTTAATACAGTCAAAAGGTTGTCCTGGTGCTATCATGGTCAAATACAAAGGTTCTGATGCAGAACAGCCCTCTCCACGACTGGTATGGCAACCATTTGCAATCATACGGGCATAGAATGTCTCACTTTCCCATTCAACTGTCGCTAACGAACTATTTTAATGCAACAAAGCGCTCCGATATGCCCAACGGTCCGCACCGTCCACTGGTGTAAAGTCCACCTTTTTTTTCATTTGTTTCTCATGCCCTTCCTATAAATACTTGGGACTCTTATCGCTCTCTCCAGCCCACCTCAAAAGGCCATCAGTGCGCTCGGGCTTAGCTCGCGGGTACTCCCTTCGAACCAAGTTAGTATCCCTCTCGACCCGCCCACGGCATCTTTTCCGACACCCACCCCTTGATTACTGGGCGCTTGAGTTCCAGCGCAACAACGCATAGTTCCTCTCTACATCTCGGGGTCTGCTGAGCAATCACGACTATGTCTTGCAAAATTCCCCAGCTCCAAGTACAGCACATTTATAGGAGTCCGGTCGAGTGAGGAGTTCTGAATCCATAGGCGGCGTGAGTCACGTGACGGCAGTCTGAGCGTCAATACGTATGGACCCTGGAAGGTGCTCGTGCTGGCTCTATTTCATTTTGGTGTAAAAGTTATGAGGCGCTTGGTATCGTGATTTCAGGTGGCATTCCAACCCGGCTAAATGTTTTCCGCGCGCCTGCTTCGGGGATGTCATGCAAAAGGGAGGAGAGGAGCCACAAGCTCTGGATACCTTGTCTGGTGTTTCCGCCGTCTGTGAGTGGATCTGAACATCTTGCAGAAATATTTAGGAAGTAGGAGGGAACGTTTCCCGTCTGAGGTATTATCGTGTGCCCTTTCTGCAGGAAACAGGGACCCCAGACAAGGGCACGATAGGTTGACAGTTACAGACAAACCAGATAGGGCACGTGCTACAAAGCCTACAATGCGAGGATCAAAAGTTGAATACCGTTTTGGGTAAGATCGAGGTTGCGACTTTCGGTATGGGGATACCGCCTCGAGCCCGCCTCTGCTGAGCTGAGCCATTCAGATCTGCGACTCAGCTGGAATTAAGCTCGGCTGAACATGGGAGGGACTTTTGAGCCGAGCAAGTGACAATCTTATCGGTGGTTGTGGGAACAAACGAGGGACATTCGACATTTTACCCAAGGGATCGATGTGAAAAGTACATATACGCATTGCGCCAGCCCACACACCTTTGCAGCATCCAAACCAAGACTAGATCACGACAATCCTGCACACTGCGATTATCCGCTTTTGTCCGAGTTCGAATTCATACTGCCACTTCCACTTGTACCCGTATCACTCTCCTCCACAATAGACCCGATCGTAAAATGAACGCTTGCGCTTTAGCCTCCTGCCCTTTCTGTTCCGATCTGGCTGTATGACGATCGCGTCCGTCCAGGAGCAAAGACTATGGGTCCCACACGGGAAGATTGGCCTTCGCCGACGCCCATGACAGAGCCCGATGTGTAAAACGTTGTTTTGCTCAGCGAGCGATCTTGGTCCACAAGTAAGAGAATGACGATTGGATACATTCCCTAACATCAAGCCACGAAATCAATGCGAGTTATGGCTGATTCTGGAATATGTACCCACTGCAAGCTGCATGCTCAAGGGCAAGAATATCGTGCTGACCTTGGTGAAAGGTATCCGGATAAAAGCAGTGATCACGTTTAAGACCTATAAGAGATAAAGGAAAACAACAGGGTTATGAAGAACCAGGCATGTAGGATGAGGAGGCCAAACTCACACCAATTACGATGTACAGCATACCGGACTCGATCAAGAGAGCCAGTATGTTGCTTGCTCGTGATCTTTTGCTTCCAAAGCCCTCCAGCAATGACTTGCGGTACTGCCTTTCGCTGTGTCAAAAAGCATGCATTCGACAATTTTAAAAGTAATAGACGCACCAGGCCCTGAGCGCTATGATAAAAGTCGCCAGGACATTGGTGATCAAGGAGAGGACCAGACTGCCCACTTGTACAACAAGACAGATGCGGACAAGGGTTACATCAGGCTTCAAGTTGGGACGTCCTGGAATCCCAGAAGAGACAACCCCAGTGACTATAGATGCCACGGTATCCACTAGCCATTTGGGATGGTATAGGAGGACAGATGAGATAAAAGTCATGGTATACATTGGGAAATTAAGGAAACGCACAGGCGTCGATTACGAGGCTGATAACTGGCAGCATCAGAATGGACCTCCTTTGGTCGGCACAAAGAACCCACGCTCGCCAAACTACGACGCCGTCAGTGAGGACAAACTAGTAAAAATCAGAGTGGAGTCAACAAGAGGGGACAATCAAGACGGTGAAGAATGTATACCGACGTTGAGAATGAGAAGTTCACGGAACACCCCTAGCCAGTCTAGTAGATTATTCGTCGCGGCCGTATTGGGGTGGCCACCGAACGATGTCGTGACGACCACATATGTTACAGCTAGGAATAAAGCCCAAGATATAGTCGACACCACGAACATGAACCATGTCATAGCGAAGAGAAATCTCTGTGATCGAGATTTAAGTCCCTTTGAGCTGTATCACGTTGGAAAAAGCGCGCTCCAGGCTCGATGAAGATCCTTACATCATGGTATATGTCCAGATAGGAATGAGACACAAGTATATCCCTGTAATCATGTCAGTAGTCCAAGCATACGAATATACTAATAGCGCTGACCATAAAGAAATGTTTGTGATATCGCGCCTGTAACGGCGTATAGAAGGTATATCTCAGTTTTTTTGGACGGCGTCATACTAGTCTACGACCAGCGCAGACAATGGGACTAGAAGCCTTCGCAGTGAAAACCAAGCGATGAGGTAACCAATGGGTTGTTGGCTGGAAAAATGTGGCTGGGAGGGTTTATAAATGCAGCTAAGTTATACGGGTCCTGATGCAACGAGTTGACCGTGGCACGCATCACGGGAATGTTGTATCAGGCGCCCGATATTATTTATTGAGGTTAGCTTCTTCTAGGCCCCAGGCCATCCTCTAAAATGATTGACTTGGCTCGTTCTTCTCAAGGTGATGCCCGATAAGATTGACCCCTAGGTGACAGACTGGAGCTAAAGCTATAAAGTCGCCAAAATACATGTAACTTGAACGGAGTCACAGTACGCCGGCTTCTTCCGTACGGATTGGCTAAGGTACAGTAGTCGCGTCCTGGATTTTCATATTTTTTCCACGTCCCTAACGTTAACCCTCCAGAATGTCAATTGACCCCCAAGTATCCCTGCAGTAGCCAGGATAAGTACTGATGGGACAGGTGTCAGGGTGATGCACATCATGAGTCATCACCATCCGAAATTCTGAATTACAGTTGTGACAGTACCAAGTGGCGAAAATCCACTCCAAGGAGATCTTCTAGGCTGGTGTTCTGGAGTTAACATCTAGGAAAAGTCATCTCGAGATACAACACGGTTACAACTCGGATCACAGTGTGGTGTTTCAGTTGGTGGTTTTCAAGGATTTCGTATGCGAACTGTTCAGCTGTTCAGGCCCGCAGATTGTGCCGTGCCTGCGGTCACTCATCAGCTTACCGTAGATGCAACGCTGGTGCCTCCTTTCCATCATTCGCATTCGCTATGACAAGTTAAGGCACTGATACCCCACGTATGATCACGCATCGCCGTCGCACGGCGACAACCTCTATCACGTGACATTCCCCGCCAGCCGAGAGGAACACCGGCTTGGGAGTTAAGGGAATAACTTTGGTGCGTGCCTCTGTCAGTGCATCGGGTGCGACAGGGGGTCAAATGATAGATGGTTCACCATCCGTTGAAGCAGATTTGTTCTGTGCTTGTCCTGTCACGCATTTGCTTGCTAGTGCTCCTCAGCCCTCGGAGCCTACTGTAGAGCTAGTCCTAGAGCCCGAAGCATGGCTAGGACAGAGACGAAAGATAAAAGTGAACTACTCTTCGTTTACGCATATCGTACTTCGTGTCAATCTCGTCTCTCGTCTTGCGCCTCTCCGGCCTGGTCCGTCCATTCGCTCGTAATGTGATTATCAAAGAGTATACTGTGTCAAGAATCGTCAAGGGAAAACAATCCAGAGCCGTAGTTGAGGTCTGGCGTTATGTTACCTGTCCATCCAATTTGTTTTTCCTCCATTTGCTTCCCCTTCCACGTGTTCACTCCCTTCTCATGGATGGTATGGTGGATCGACGCGCTACGGTACTGGGACTCGTCGTAACAGAGGAAAACTGGAAGGATGGACGCGCACGTGACTGTCATCAGGTTGAATGGAAGCGTAGAGGCATCGTTCTTGTGCGAGAAGCAGCAGGCAAAGGACGGACTTCGTCTCCATCTACCCGTCTTCGGTTTCAAGACTGCCGCTACAGCGCCATATAGGAATCTGTTTTTGATTGACACAAATGGAGGTAGTTACACGATTCTGATTACCTACTTCACACGGTAGCATGACATCGAACATAAACGAGGGAATTTGACATTTTGCATGGGAG
Source organism: Lactifluus hygrophoroides (assembly GCA_003314055.1). Classification (NCBI taxonomy): domain Eukaryota; kingdom Fungi; phylum Basidiomycota; class Agaricomycetes; order Russulales; family Russulaceae; genus Lactifluus; species Lactifluus hygrophoroides. The sequence continues at coordinate 30,523 of QLPC01012460.1, forward strand.
TTCATGCATTCATACGTTCAATATGAAAAGTACATATACGCATTGAACCAGCCTACACACCTCGCATCATCTAAACAAAGACTTTAAATTTCTTGACAAACTTGCGGTCACCCGTTTTTTTCCGAGTTCGAATTTGTGCTGTCGCCTATGGGCCAACCTACATCCGTATCGCCCTCCTCCGTAATAGATCCGACCGGAAAATGAACGCTCATGCTTTGTCTTCCCGTTCTTTCTGTTCCAATCTGGCTGTAAGATGAGCGCGTCCGTCCAGGAGCGAAAGTTATTGGCCCTCCGCGGGAGGTTTGTCCATTTTTGACGCCCGTAACAGAGCCAGATGAGTAGAACGATGTGTTGTTCAGCGAGCGGTCTCGGTCCACAAGTAATAGAACGACGATGGGATACAGTCCCTAGCATCAAATTGTGAAATCAGTGCGAGTCGAGGCTGATTCTATAAGGTATACCGACTGCGAGCTGCATAGTCACGGGGAAAAGGAATACGTTGAGCTTGCTGACAGGCAGGGGGATATAAAAAGAGATTAAGTTTATGACCTATTAGGGATTACAAAAGACAGAGATTATGAGGATCTCTGTTTCTGTACTAAGAAAACCAAAACTTACACTGATCACAATGTACAGCATACCGGACTCAACTAAAAGAGCCAGTACTCTCATTGCCCGTGACGATTTGTTTTCAAAGCCCTCCGATATTGACTTGCGAAACTCCCTTTCGCAAATACACATATAAGAGATAGCGAAGCGAAACATTTCTAAAATTACAGACGCACCAGGCTTTGAATGCTATGATAGAAGTTGCCAGTACGTTGGTGAACAAGGAAAGGCTCAGATTGCTCTTTTGTACAACGCCAATGATACGAACGATGAATGCATGACGCTTGGGACTGTGGTGGAAAAGGTACAAGGCAGCCACTACTGCCAAGGAAACCACGGAATCCACTAACGATTTTGCAAGGTAGAGGAGGACGGATTAGATGAAAGCGGGTATTAATACAGTAATAGGAATGAATAAAACGCACGGATATTGATTACGAGGCTGACGACTGGCAACATCAGAATGCGCCTGTGCCGGTCAGCACAAAGAACCCATGCTCGCCAGACAACGACGCCGTCAGTGAGGGCGTACTAATTGAAATCAGGATGGAGTCAACAACTTAAGAGGGAACGCTCAGTGTGGTGAGTGTGCCCACTGACATTGAGAAGGACCGTTTCATCAATCACCGTTAGCCAGTTTAGCAGATTTTTCTGCACAGGATTGAGGCCGCGGGGCCCTGCCTTGATGACCAAAAATATAGCAATTATGGATATAATCCAATTTATAGTTGACACCGCGAACATAAACCATATGACAGAGAAGAGGATTTTCCGTGATCGAGATATAAGTCCCTTCTTCCTGTGTTCTGTTGAATAATGCGCGCCCGAAGATCGATGAGGGATCCTTACATCATGGCATATGTCAAGATGGGGAGGAGACACAAGTATATCCCTGTGAACATCTCAGCAGTCTGAACATTGCAAATATAGCAACCCTAACCGTAAGTGAGCGTTTCACAAAACGCGCTTACCAGACTGTATAGCAAGAGTTTTTCACGTGCGTTGAATGCCATAGACTACGACCAGCGCAGACAATGGAACGAGGAGCTTTCGCAGTCAACGAGGTAACCGGCCAACGCGATATAGACCCTCAAGAAATGACTGGAGGAGTCATATAAATGCTACTATTCGGTTCCCAATGCGACGAGGGAAGCGTAGTACGCACCATGGGCCCGGGAATATTGCCAGTTTATATACGTAGTAGCACTGCATCGACAGCTGACAATTTGGCTCTGACGATCGTCACTACAAAATTCGCGCCCGACCTGATTGATCAACTGCCACGGTCGGGTTAACTAGTACTGTATATCTTCGTATTTTTCCAATGTCCTTGATTCTCCTTCGCACAGCTATTGTGCATACTGTGCTGCTGGGTTTTCTGGGATGGATAGTAGTCAACTTGATCTGAAGTGATCCTACCGAGGTCCGAGTCAAGAAGCTTGACCGTGACTATCTTGACTCGTTGATGTCGTTGATGCTGGATATTCTGGAACGGTCAAATCCCCATGGGCACCCATCCTCGTGGTGATTGATAAACCAAGTTCTTCTCGAGATGGTGCCTAGCAACGTTTACTTATGCGAAACTCGTTCATAATTGCCAAAAAAACAAGGGAAATGATAGGAAAACCAGAGTGGACCTTCTTTCATTATAACCATTTATCATGTTGTCGTCCATATCAGACCGTATTATTTCATAATTCCAACACTTTTGGATGTCAATTGCCTCTCCGTGTCCCTGTGGTGACCAAAACCGTTACTGATAGGATAGCCCCTGCCAGGATGACGCCACGCGCCGCGCGCCGATATCAATATCCAAGTTACAGCTTGAGAGCCGAGTTGCGAAAATCCACTCCAAGGAGACCCCTAGTTCGAGGGTGATACTCTGGTGTTGCGCATTTTAGAAAAAGAATTTTAGGAAGCCGGGGAACCACAGTGAGTATAGTGTGAGGATCGCAGTGCACGTGCTAGGGGTTCAATTGTCCCTATGACAAAACCAGACGTTTCCCACGCAAACCCCTTTAGGGTTTGGTTGGATACCTCAATATGGCCTGAATGCTATTCCTCGCTCTTCTCTATCAAATATTTCTCTCCGCCAACGAGCAACCCGATGATATAAGGTCAAGCCGTCCATTATCTGCCCCCATCCTCGGCGCCCGTTCAAAGCAGATTCGCTCTGAGCCCCTCGGCTTTACTTGGAAGGACCCAAGTTAACAACATCACGACGCACTCCTCTAGATCATCCAGGGCTACATCAAACTCATGGCAGAGCTTGTTGCATGCATAGATACTCCGCTTTTTGAATGCCTCGCAGAACAATGTGTCCAGTTCATGCCGGACGTAATGCGTGAGATAAGCCAGGAGGATGCCATAAACATATGGGATCCCGGTGCGTATCCATTTGTATTGCTCAGCAAAGCAAAGAGAAGCAGCCCCATACTGATGGCCGCGTTTGGATATATAGCGTTCAGAAGATCCAGATGCGCTTTCTCAGCTTCACCTTTACGTCTCGAGAATAAGACTTCGTGCTATGGTTTTCTAGATTCGCCCAAGTTTTCATCGGTCTGTCACACTTCCAAATTCTTACGTTTCCCCTTCAGCCTGAGGGCATCATTATGTTCCTGCGGTTCTTGTCAACCCAAGTCTGGGTAGATCACGACATTGAAATGCTGCTCAGCCAGGCGTTTGTGCTCGATTTGATCCGACACACGCGCAGAATCACCGCAATGTGAATTGAACGAACACCACATTCAAGTTCTACATCCCCATCTCCTTGAAGGTGTGTTGAGAATAACATAAACCAGCGTGTTGGTTATATCACTGGTCTGTCACGCTGTTAGGAGGGCATGTTTTCGTATCCATCCATCCAATCCATCCAATCCATCATCCTATATTATAATGGAAGGGGGTGTTTTCTTTGCGCGCCCTCATTGGTCGCGCTCGCTTTCCTCTCATCCAATCCAATCCAACTAACCTTTGTTGCTGTCTGCTGGCTGTTTCATGGTTGTCGGGTCGACGTCGTTTTTGGACGTGGATGCTTTGTCACTCGCAGTTGTTTTCCTTTTTCGCCTTCCTGTTGGCACCGGTCCTTTTTTGGACGTGGTAGCGTCCTTGCTCGCATTTGGTTTGTCGTGGCTGCAATTTCTATCACCTCTGCTTCTGTCGTGGCGGGAGCTTTATCAATTGCTCGGTTTCTTCACCATCATTGGCATTTGTCCCCTTTTTTTCCCACGTCGCTGCCACCTTTTCTTTCACCTGTGCTTCTGCAGCGGGAGCGTTTCTCGCACTGCTTTTCCTTTCTCAGTGCGCTTGCCTTTCTTGGCCTATTTTCATTTGTTGCTATTTCATGGCTCATTTATGGTTGTCGGGTCGACTTTGTTTTCGGATGTGAATGCTTTGTCACTCACGGTTGTTTTCCATTTTTGCCTTCCTGCTTGTCCGTCAGTTTTGGATGACAGTCACAGTCGCGGCCGTCCTCCCTTGTGGCCACTTACCGCTATGGCTTCTCTCACTCCTGCTTCCGCCCCTACCGTCGTGGAGCCGTCAGTTGCTTCCCTCGCGGATGCACACTTTCCATGGAGCCCCTCTTCCTCTCTCCACAGTCCCCTTAAAATTGTGCTTTAAATTTGCAGAGTGAAGCACAATTCGCTTCTCCGTCCCTCCCCCCCTCCTGTTCGCTCAGGAATGGCTGTAATAATTGCTGTCCATGGTTTTAGCTTCACTCTGGATTTCAAAACACAGGTGCGATTCCCAAGCGGCATCATCCTCAAGGGCCTATTTTGACACTTTCATCCATTGGACATCACAATGTCCATCGATGAGCCCATCTGTTGCTTGGTGGTCATCCATGTATGTGTCATCATGTACTTTCTTTTGTGTATGATCTCAACGTCCTGCCAGATTACCACTGCTGTTGCTCAAGTCACATCTTGAGCACCAGTAAATGCCGATGATGAAAAACCCGCAGTCCATGGACGGGTCCTCGCAGCACACACACATGTTTCAAGTCACCAGGATCCATCGGTGGTCGAGGAGTTGAGCAACAGCAGTCGTAATCTGGCAGCACGTGCACGTCATACAGGAAGGAAACTAAGAGGGGACACGTACGTGGACAATCGCAAAGCAACACAACGGTTCGTCGATGGACATCGCGATGTCCAGTGGATGGAAGTGCCTAAAGAGGCCCTTCAAGACTGTGCCACTGGGCAATCGCACCTGTGATTTGAATTCTAGAGCAAGGGTGAATCCATCCACAGGGGACGGTTGCTCGAGCACCATAGGAGCGATTAGGAGTGCCATTTTGGGGTGGGTGGGGGAGGGTGGGAGGGGCGAATACACAAATTGTGCTTCATTGCTGCAATTTAAAGCACTGGTTTGAGGCGGGGGAAAGACGAACAAGGGGGGGCAGCTGCAGGAGAGGATGCAATCAGTCAGCAAGGCGGGACGCAGTTATCTGTCAGCAAGGCATGGCGCAGTTGCATGTGAATAACGAACGCAGTAATTCAACAGAGCTGAATATCGTTCAAGTCAGAGATATGTGTAAGATTTGTATATGGATGATCAAGTACTTGTGCTTGGTTTGACCTGCATGCACAAGCCCTAGCGTCTCCAACATCTGAATTGCAGCTGCTTTGACAGCTATACCGAGACGATAATACATGGTCTGTGCATTCTTTCATGCGGTATGACTAGATGACTGGTGGAAGTGATTGTCTTGGCTGCACGTCATAGCTGCGACTTGAAGTATACATGGAAATTCCAAATAGACCCAGCTTCTGTCCGAGTCGGGCAGGATAGTTGAGAAGTACGAAAAGAAGGCCGATCACTGCGACATTTCACTAATTTCACTTCTTGAGACGAAGGCGCAGTCCTGGAGAGGTTTCGGTCAGACTCCTTTTATTTTCGTGTTCTCAATCTAGTCAATTTGGTGTTTCGTCTTGTGGCATTTCTGACCAGGCCAGTCCACTCGAATTTGATCTTGAGGGGCTCAACCGGAAATGGGGGAAAAGAGTGCTATTTATTGATGTCCAACAGAGAGTACAGTTTATATGCGACAAAGAGGGCCAGTAATTGAGGAGAGTTAAAGGACTCGGAAGGGACAACTAGAGCATGCAGGTGGAGAGGGACGAGGAGGGAGTGGACCAAAGGAAGACCAGCAATGCCCAATGTCTGGTATTGGGCCTGGGACCGAATGGTTGTCGCGGAACCATGGGAAGGGATGCTTGGGGACAACGACCGAATCCAATCTGGCCCGGGAGTGACATGCGTGGGAACAATGCCCCAAAGATGGGGTCAACACAACCAAAGGAGGACTGGCTTTGCCCAATGTCTGGTATTGGGCCCGGGATCAAATGGTCGTCGCGGAACCGTGTGAAGGGATGCTTGGGGACAACGCCCGAATCCAATCTGGCCCGGAGTGACATGCATGCGTGGGGACAACACCCCGAATACTCAAATTGCCAACTTGAAACGCAATGCTGTACAGTTGATAATCTCATAACACATAGCATTTGTCCCGGCCTTCAGCCCATGCATTATGAGATTTATGCAAGACGAGATTGTCACACTCTT
>QLPC01012461.1:0-29554 GCA_003314055.1 Lactifluus hygrophoroides
GTATCTATGATATTACACAAACGCGAGACAAAATGCCGACAAAGTGTGTGGCGTGCATTACCTTTTTGGGTCACTGTACTTGAAGGCCTCCGGCCCGAAACTACCCGTCTCATTGTCAGTGCCCAGCAGGAGATCGAGAGAAAAAAATGTGTTCGATGGTATACCTTGAACCCCAGAAGCCACCGATCGTGATCCGCCCGGCATCGGGATCGATAGTCAAATTCCCGCCTTTGAAGGAAGCGGGCAGGTCGTTGGCAAGGTCGAGGGTAAAGAACGGTGTGGTGCCATATGGGAAGGTGAATCGCTCGAGGCCGGCGCGTCGGGTCGAGGTTGCTTCCATCTGAATGCTATTATTCAGCGTAAGAGAGAAGTACCCAGGTGATGCATCTTCCCATGTGTGACATCAGGTACAAGCAACGTGTAGAAGTATAAAGTATAAAGTTACCATCTGTGTAATTCTTTCGAAGGTGCTCACGGCCCGCAAGGTTGGGTGCGCATGTCTCGAATCCATCAGGACAGAGGCATGATCTCGAAGTTTCCGTAAGTCCCTGCCCATGACGACGTCAACTTCATCCTCAAGTGTTTTGCATCACCGGCTAACCTAGAGAAGAACCTGTTCCGCTATCGTGAAGGGGACTAAGACCTCGGATGGACTGAGTATTGTCGGCCACATAGCCTATATACTGCATTGGTTTCAGGACACTGGAGAAGGGAACGATCTATCTCACCGGCGGGGGCATAACCCGTCATATCCGTAGTGAACTTTACCTGTTCATGTTTGCGGGTCCAGGTGGGATTTTAACACATTGCCAAAGTGCGACGTACCATGCCGAATGGGACAGATGCTCCTGGACTGTCTCACACAAGAAGCCATTGAGTAGATATATGGAACGCTTGTTGGGCACTGGCACACTGGACACTAACCATACATCTCCAAAATTGTCTGGTACGAGTTGTATATTTGAGATCGTGGTGCAAATTTATATTCGGTCGCTGAAGAGCACGCACCAGTCCCAATGAAGGGGTTGACAAAGGCGGTATAATCAATGGTTGATGCGCTAGCGGCAGCTTTGATAGCTGCCGAAATCCTACGTTGAACTTCAGGGGAAGGCTGAGCATGTACGCAGACGCTACAGGCCACGACAAGGACAGCGAAAATGCGGACCAGAGAGAAAAAGGCCATCGTGGCCTGCTGTATAAAACCAGTCGTGACGACACAGAATATTTATCCCATCTAAATGTGCATATTCTCAAGACGCTCTTCGTGGCGGCAATTGGGAAGATGAAACATATTCATCGTGGCCAATTACTGTTCCAAGCAGAGATATTCTGAAGTTATCAGCCGTGGAAAAGGCCTGAGCACCCTTAGCGACCGCTTCAAGCGTCGCTGCATCGTTAATGCAAAGGTCTTCCGCGGATGATGTGGTATATATAGAGCTTCCTCCGTAGAATTCATGTCATCACGCGGAAAATAAAGTAGGGTGACTTCTAGTAGGCAATCCAAAATCAAGCTTCCGCTCAAAGGGAAAAAACAGCGTTATGACGAGACTTGGTCAATCTTGAGAGCTATTCTCTGAATCTGTTCCCAAAGGAGATCGACACCTGGGCCACCAGGGCTCCAAAACTGACGTTCAAAGTTGGGGAGTCTCCCAAGGACATAATCCGCGACGTCAGATTCGGGTCTCCCGATGCCCAAGCGGAGACGGTGAAAGTCCTTAGTTCCGAGGGCCGAAATAAGACTACGGATGCCGTTATGGCCATTGGCGGAACCACCGAATTTCGGCGATAGCACGGTTGGTTTGTGCTCCAAAGAATCATGAATGACGATGAGAGAGGACGGCACGCGGGCAGTCATCCGGAGAGCCTTGGAGACGGGAGGCCCCGAAATATTCATGGCAGCCTCTTGATTGACCCGAGAATGTGAGGAGCACGAACTGAGGGACAGGCGACTTACGTACTCGACTTGTATAGTCCAATGACAAATGGCCTTCCATTGATGTCGACGTGGGTTTCCGCGTGGTAACCCCCTGAATTGTCCGGAGAAAGGTGGACCCCGAGGTGTGTAGAAAGGGAGTCCAAGGCAAGCTGTCCAATACTGGGGGGAGGAAACTGAGAAGACGTGGGGACGCGAAAGAAGAGAACTTGCCTATGACGGGTAAACGGGTGAGTGAGGTTCCCGAGACCGACTATGAGAATTCTGGCCATCATAGTGCAAAGTTGGTTGGTTGGTGGAGATGCAATGCTGACTAACACTACCCTATCCGGGGATATTAATATTATCCGCTCGGCTCCTTCAGCAGAGCACACGGTGCTGCAGGCTGCAGCTCTGTTCACTCGCAACCTTGAACAATGGTCACCACCACCGCAGCGATGACAACGGCAAGAACTCTCTCGCCCGTTGCTTGCACGAGGACACGTCATTCCATCGTCCACTCAGCTCTGGCACCTCCTATGTCATGCCATCCCCCACCCCATTCCCTCGATGCTCTTGACATGTCACCTGCCTCTCCGGCTGCTGCGTTCGCTTCTCTTCACTTCAGTGTCCTTTCCTGCCTCGCGGATGTGGAAACTTTTTTTTCGCAGCTGGAATCGCCACTTCCCGAGTTCGACCTTGGTCAAGCCATTACCAAGGGTGAACTCAAGGTTGAGGAGGTTCGAGCTTGGGCCAAAGACGGGCTGGAGATTCTCAAGCAAATCAAGTCAGAGCTTCGTTCCCATCTGCCCGATTTTAACCTTGATTCGGCCTCCATCGAGAGTTATGTCTCTGCCCGACTTCATGATTTGTCGGATGCCTCAAACCTGAAGCGAGTAACCTCCCGTTTCCCCGAATTAACCCACCTTCCTCGTACGGAACAGTACATGGCCATCTTATCTACCCATTTAAAGTCACTTCACACCCACCTCTCGTCCTCCAAGACACTCTCCCACATGGGATTTCCATCCTTTCCCTCGACGGCCAAGCTTTCTGAGCTCATTGATACAATGATGACCTCAGATCGCCTTCCTGCAGTCCTGCGTGCATCCTCCATGAGTCGAGCGGAAGGCGCGTTGGGAAGGGCAGCCACGGAGGTCGCACGTGCCATCGAGAGCTCCGTACACGGCGCCAAACTCATTACATATGGTGATCTCCCTGTGGAATGGCGGAATAACCCCTTTGTTATCCATGGATATCGGTTCGTGTCCCCGGGCTCTACTGTGTGCACTCAGTGGGTTATTCACTCGGCACGTGTCGTTTTCAGTTTCATTCCCTTGAGTAAATGGCCTCTAATCGTCACGTCAATTTTCGCATTGCATAATGAGACACGTAAGTACTAATTTAGCACTCACACTATCTCGACTGACCACTCGCAAACCGCGCCAAGTCAACATTCATTCGCACCTTATTCCTTTTTTGTTATGGACTGGCAACGTGATCCTCACATTCCTCGACTCATCTATACCCTCCGCATCGGCAACCATCGTAGACACACCCATTCTTGCATTTACCATTTTTTCTCTTTTCACTCTCTTCAGCAGCGCCGTATGGCACACCATGGCCGGCTGTGCCCACCATAAAGGTATGACTCTATGCGCCAAACTTGACTACGTAGGAATTACATGGTACGTCTATACTCAACTTTCCTCTGTTTCCGGTTACCTGTATACTCATGTATTATCATGTAGGCTAATCAGTGGAACCATTGGCACGGTCGTTCACTATGGTTTTCAATGCAATACGAACGCTCGCTTCATATTTCTTATCATCTGCTTAATAAATGCACTTGGAGGCACCATAATTTCTTTCTGGGGTTGGTTTGACAAGCGTGAGAACAAGGTTTTTATCCTCACATCTTTTCTTTCGGTGTTCCGAACTGATGATATGTGGGACAGAAATGGCGCGTCGTTTTCTTCGTCTCTACGAGTGTGATACTCGGGCTGGGTACTCTTACGCAGCTTGCCCTTCTTCATTCTATCCGTGACACCATCGCCTTTATACGTGCGTCTACTATTCTGACCTGTGGTGTTTGTGATCGGAATTGATGTTCCGTCAATGAAGGGCCCATAACTCCATCCCTCGCGTCGTATGTTGCTGGGGTCGTCTTTTACGCTACTCGCTTCCCAGAATGCGTGTTTCCTATCAAGTCGCCCCGTTTCGCCTGGCTCAGCGGTGGGTCCCACGTGCTGTGGCACCTATTCGTCGTGTTGGCGATCTCTCTACATCGCGCCAGCCTCCCTGCATTAAAGGGTGGTGTCTCGGGTGCCGCCACTGGTATCACCATGCTCTGCCCCGTGCTCGTGACGTAGTAAGACATCAACGTGCGGTATCACATATTTTCTATAATACTCGCTTAGACGGGGGGGATGGAGGGATCTTCTGTTGATGTGGGTATTTGCTCTGCGGCTCGGTCATTGTATAAACGCGGATACCATCATAATGCTTTTCAACTTCCTGTATGCGGATAGAAGCATAGTCCATAGTCATACACATTTGATACAACGTAAAGTACCCAGAAGAAAGTGGTGCGTTGCGACAATGAGAAACGGGTTCTACATGAGCTTCGCCTCCCGTTTGGCCTGTGCCACCTGTGCCAAGCGGTGCGCTCGGAGCGAGTTTTGAGTGCCTTGAGCTCCCTTCTTGGAACTCTGTACCGTCTGGGTGGTGGGTGCAACCCCGGCTTGCGAAAGTGCGATGGGTGGCATGTCCGATGCGAACCCAGGAATACGAATGTTATGGTTGCGTTCTGTCAACGATCATAAACATACCGCCGTAAATCAGTAGGTGAGCGGGAAGCGACCACTCATTGGTGGAGAGAAGAACGAGAAAGAAGGCGACTACGTACCGAGATGGAGTTGTAAATCCCTGACTTCTAGCGTGTCACCTCCACGATGTTTTGCCAAACGACACCCAAAATTAGTCACGGAGTCTATAAATTCGTCTGCAATATCCAACAGAAGCTATATAATGCGCAGGAGAAGAGAATTGTGTGAGCATGGGCGTAAGGGGAGGGAAGAAAAGGGCCTTGCGTACGTCTTCGACCTCGGGCTCGATCTTGATGTTTGGATCGATGCTGAGGACAAGATCCTGAATCGACCGCCGCATGCTTGCATCACCAGGTGTCGACTTGCGCCTCGAAGACCCCTCATCCGTGGCCCAAGTCTCCTCACTCGGATTCTTCAACGCCGCCGGGGTACCTTAATCCACCCACAACACGACCAATAATCAGCCCAAAACAATCTTCACGCACACCCCCCATGCCGTTCGAAGGGGGGTTGAGAAAAATAAAAAAACGCGCGCACGCACGCACGCACGCAAGTAACACAAAGTAACGAACGTACCTGCTATACGACCTGCCGTCAGACCTCCCGTGAGCGTCGGCCGTCCCGCAGCTGCCGTCGGCCAAGCGACCGGACCAGGATTGGTCGGGTTCAAAGCCGCGCTGATCGGGTACGTGTCCTTCGACATGCCAGTTTCGGCCAACATCGGGGTCGACGACGTGGTCCCCGCCGCCGCGGCCGTCGTCTTCAGAGCCGAAAAGCCGGGTTGGGGCAGAGGGCTAGGCGTAGGCTACACAAAAGGAAACAGCGCAGCGGGGAGGTTAGCACATATATCTACGTGATGGGTCGCAAGGTTGAAAGAGAGGGGGGGAAGGGAAGGAAATGATAGGCAGGGGTAAGGGATGAGGCCTCTCGGCAACCAGGCACATACCTGCTTCGTTGCGGCGGGCTTGTGCTTGTCTGCGTAGTCCCGCAGCTGTCGTGCGATTTCATTGATTCAGATTAACACGGGCGTTGGATGTGCAGATTATCATGGCGCACCTGCATGATCTGCTGGTGGTTGAGCTTCCCTTGCTTGGCCAGGTCAGTCAGTTGATTCATGTTCTGGAGGAGCACCGCAGCCAGGCGGTCATTGCTCATAGTCGCCCCCGATGGGTCCTTGAACGCATTTCCAAGCGCGGTAATGATGTTCGCCGTGTTTGCAGAGGAGCTGTGTGCAGCCATGGAAAGCTGTTCAGGGAGGTTCTGATTCACCAAGCTGAGGCGGACACGCGGTGATGACCGTCTCGTTGACCGGGCCGGCCGTGGGAAAAACGCTCCTCGCTGTACTGTACTGTACACCCAATTGTGCCCTGGGGCACCCAATTAACGTTCATGCCATTGTCTCCACATAAAAGTATAATGTAGACAATACAACAGAAACGCGCAAAATTCCAGATATAAATGCTAAGCAAAACTGTGCGAGGTATATACGGGGGATCAGAAGGTGCGCTGTGATGGAGGGTATCGCAAAAGTGTCCAATATATTTTCACGTAGGAGGCCAAGCCTTCACCCGGTTGTCGCCACTCGTGCCCCAAGTTTCCCACATGGAGCGTTGCACACGTGCAACGGCATTGGCAATGTTGCGCTGGATGTATTTTATCGGGCCTTCAACACCCAGATGTTCGGGGTATGAGGGCTCCGACGAAGACCGACGGAAAAACGAAAACACGCTGGTGTCGTAGTTGTAATCAGGTTTGTTAGGGTGCAGGTGGAGATCGGCGTAGAATGGGTCAAAATAAGTGGTGAGAAACTGTTGTTTTGCATGGGTCTTCGACATGCTGACACAAAGAGTCAGATTAAAATCATAGGGGAAAATAGAATTTACGCACCGGTACATAGCCAAGAAGAGGACGAATTGAAGGAAACAAAAAAAGGTCCAGAATAACCAATGGTTCCAGGGTAGCACTCGTTGCTCTGGCAGGAAATTGGGCTACGCGACACGTATTAATAGGGTGCTCTCTTGAAAAGCAGATATGAGGCTCACCAAAAACCGACTCTTCCGCATGCTTTCCTTCAGGGACCCGTATTTATGCCTGAGTTGCGCTGACTGTGCGTGTTGGAGTGACGAGGTGAGTTGCGTCCGCATGTCCCGTGCCGCCTTTGACAGATCATAGAGCTCGCTTAATCGTGGGTCGTCCAAAGTCGCTTTACCCGAACTGATAGGAATTGGAACCCGGTTAGCCACGCAACGTACCACACATCTAGTAGCAAGAAACCACTCACGCATCCACGCTACTGAGGCCCTCCTGAAGATCTGCAACCGCTCTCTTCATCCGCTGGAGCGCCTCTTGGCGCGAGTAGCGGGTTTCCGTCACGGTATCCTCGCTGTCATTCTGCTCTGATGGTTCATCGACCTCGTGTCCCATTGCATCAACCATTCGCACGGTGGTGTTACGAGGTGTTCTGAGCGAGCCGCCGCCGGGCATACGCATAGATATTGACTGCTCCCTGACATCTTTTCGCGAGGGAGTGCTTAGCGGGTCTTCCTTGATGCGTCCATATTCGTCCACCAGCCGAACACCAGGGGATCGTCGTGACTTGAGGCGCTGTGGCAATTCGGTGGCCGGATTACTGGCGCCCGGAGGGTCGTCGGCAACTGAATCACCCTCCTCTTGGGCGTCACCATTCGCTGACATGAGTAGCGCAGGCGCAGGGGACGACGATTTGACGTCATTGAAGGAAGGTTCGGACATAGACTCCGAAGCGTTAAGGCCCGGTCTTGGGACCGATGCCTCATCCCAGTCTGCCACAGGTAAAGAGGCTTCGTCCTTCCCGCCTTTCTTTGCGCCCGGATCTGCGTCTGATACCGCACTGTCTGATGTTGCCGTTTCGAATCGTACCTTCATTAACCCTTTCCGACGAAGTGAACCTGGTGTCGAGAACCACCCCCCAGGTGGTGCTGGTGTTCGCACAGGGAGTGTAGCCATGCGAGAGGAGGGCGCCACCATAGATCGCGGAATGTCTGTAACAGAAGACTGTGGAAGAGAATTTGACCGCGTGCGCGAAAGCTTGGTCGATGTGACAGAGGATGAAGCGGGTTGGGGGGTCTGCGAACGTGCAGGTGCAGGTGTTGTGGCCCACGCGCCAGGAGGACGAGGTGTCTTCACGGTGGAAAGGTTGGGCGCACCATCACTTTTACGATACGCAGAGAGAATGTCGATGTCTCCCGTGTCATCTTCGGATGAAGGCGGACCAGGGAGTTCGGGAAGGCCCTTGGGTGGAGACGGCGTCTGAAACTCGATTTTGGAAGAGCTAAAGGACGAGCGACGGGGCGGGGTGGAGAGCTCGAAGGAAGGTGTGGTGTCGAGGGGAGGAGCGGTTGAAGGGGCGATTTCGATATCTTCACCAGCAGAGGCGTTTGGTACATGTCCAGAGTGCGCAGATGCGCTCTCGACCGGAGACGTTGATTGCAATTTCTCAGGTGGTGGAATCTCGATTGGGCGCACTACAGGAGTCGGCGCATCCTGTATGCTTTCGTCGCTCTCTGAGAAGATAGGGCATAAGAAAACAGTTTGACACAAAGATAGTGAGAGATCTCATCACAAACCTCGTAGCAATTCAGCATCGGGATTTTCGGGCTGTGACGTGAAGTCTGGCTCCGGCTCGTCGAGTTGGAAATGTATCTTTGGCGGGATCGAACCATTGGCTTCTGTGAACTCAGTCGTTGCGCGTTTGTGGCCCTTCACGAATGATTTGGCATCACCATTATGCCTTATCTCGACCTTGGGCACCTGACCTGGTGACCGCACAGGAATGTGACTCGGTTTTGCAGAGCCGATGACGCGAAGAGTGGGGCGATGCTCAGGGGAAGGAGAACGCTCCGACGAGCTCAGATCGGGTTCAAAATTAGGAAGCTGGGGGCGGCTACGAGGGAATTGCCAGCCAAAGTGGGGAACGTGTGCTGAAGCAGGTGGAGCACCTTTTCCTTCCATGCTTCCATTTATAGTACTGGGGTCCTTGGGAGAGTCTGGCCGGGGTAAATGCGAGGGCGCGCGAACCGGCTTATCGTGGGCGTGACCGTTCACAAGTTTGGGGCGGGGAGATACCGATATTGGGTGCTCGGCAGGCGTGGAGGAAGACGGCTCGTTGGGCCGTCTCTTTGAAGATCCGTTTGGGAGTCGTGTCAGGGTCGACGGTGGAGGGGCAGAGGAGTCAGACTCGAGGCTCTGTGTCCGGACGCGAGAGTGAGATATGGCAGATTTCGGAGACGCAGCTCGCTTGTGAACGTGTATATGGTTCCATGTCTGCTGCCGCGAACCCCAGTTGCGCTCGCGTTCATGATTGACCTCGACTTCGTCTTTGCGCGTGGTCTGGTGTCTGTGAGCTGGATCAGCAGGCGAAGATGGGCGTGATGAGCTCTCAGAACGCAGCGAGGATTGACTGAGTTTGCGCAGTAAGTGACTGCTCTGTGCCTGGGTGTGAGAATGAGGTTCTGAGCCGTTTGATTGGGTACTTTGAGCCCGCGAGCGCGAAGACGGTCGGGGAGTTGGTGACGCTGGCTTGTGATTGTGATGATGCCATGTTGGGTGTGGGGACCCCCAATTACGCTCGCGCTCATGCTTCTCCTCTCCGTCTTCGGTGGCTCGGCTACGAACCGATTCACTCGGTGACGACGGTCGTGAATACCCCGGTGAATGGGGTATCCTGTCTGGCGTTGTGCCGGATTGACCAGAGCCTGGACTTGCAGAGTTGGGGTACGAGATGGTGCGAGGACGCGCCGAGACCGGCCTATTCCATGCTCGCTCGCGTTCATGTTGGCGCTCCTTCTCAGTGTCTTTCATGCGATCTCGGACTGCACAAACAGTCAGATCGGGTAATCGTCGGTCCGGCACCACTCACAATCAGCAATGGAGGACCTTGATTCCGCCCTGGAAGACGACCTACTCCCTCCGCTGTTCGTGGACTCATATCTCTGGCGGGGAAATTCTTGCGGCAATGGGGATCCCGTGAGAGAATGTGAGGCGCGGTGGTGATGATAACTATCTCGGCGCTCCCGAGGAGGGGTACCAGGAACGCTTGATGCTGGTAGTAGAGGAGATCAGAACGCACACTTTTGCGCTAAGATAAATCTCACCATTTCCTGCGACTGGATCTACGCTCGAGGCTATAGTAGGTCTGTCACCTGTTCTCTTTTAGAGTCCCAACAAGTACTCACTCGAATCATGACTATTTTGCCGTGCAGGGAGCTTCTGCGAGTGACGCGATGCATTTGCGGTCAGTTTGGCCTCGGTCAAAGAGCCAGCGCGCACGAGAGAGGAACGAGGTCGAGCGGCCAGAGAAGTCAATGTCAATTGGGGAGCAGGAACGATAGATGCTGTAACCGCTGAGTAAATATCACCTCTGGAGACTTTGGGGGACCCACCGGGCGGTTCTTGGTTGGCAGAAGCGCCATCAAAGCTATCGACAGCACCCATAGCACGTTGCATCTCTGAGTCCTGGTCGAGGAGGTCTAATAGCGGGGATATTAGAGCGGGGATGGACTGGATTGGGGCTGGAGGGTCTTACTTGACTGGCTCTGAAAATGAGTAGAAAGCTGGACTGTTTGCATGGATGTACTTGGGATTCCCGGGACCGAAGCGTGCATATCGCTAGCATTGTCGGTACTAGAATCAGAAACACCCGACATCGATTCTGCCGATGTCTATTAGAGATATGATACAGAGGATGGAGCGGGCAAAGCACACCGGACAGCCTGGATGCATGCGAGTTCAGGATACGGTTTCTGAGAGCTTCCATGTTGCCTGCGGGAGTTCTGCCTTCTAAACGGGGAAGGATTGAGCTAAAGATGGGGTGAAAAGGAATGAATACCAAACGAACTCGATGATTTGTCCAACTCTTCGTCACTAAAACTCATCCTTTTGCCCTTATTCCTCGACCTCTCCTGGATGACCCGATCAATTCTTGGGCTGTCCTCCACCTCGCTCAGGTCGATGCTATTTCTTCGGGCATCTTTGCGTGGGGTATCGCCAGGGTCTCGGAGCGCGTGAGTGATAAGACTCCTGAGACTTTCGCGAGCGGAGCTGGTGGAGGAATTGGCCCATCTCGGGGGTGGATCAAAGTCGGATTCGCGATCCGAAGGTAATGGAGGAGGAGACTCGTGGAGCAGCTGCGTCCGCGAGACGGATGACGTGTTCGGCACCTGGGAAAGCAATGCGCGCAGTCGGGCAGCAGGCGTGTCTTCCGTCACAGCATACATAGATGGGAGAGAGGAGCTGATTGGGAGACGCGGGGTAGCCTCGGTGTCCTCATTCTCATCGTGAAGCGCGTGAAGACGCGACGGACCGGCCGTAGGTGTGCGGGAGAGATCGTCATCCAAAGGGGAAAGCTGGGAGTGGCGGGTAACCCGCAAGCGTGGAACAGGAAAAAGAGATGGTGACGAGTCCATAAGCCGATATGAAAGAAGCAAAGAGGTGAAGGTACACGCCGTGCGTGCGCTGCACTGGCCTTGCAGCAGGCCGACCGTTGTGCCTCGCCTCGTGTTGTCCGTCCGTCAAGGTTTCCTCTTCTTCCTTGATTATGTAATTATCGTTCATGTCAGCTGATGTCATCAATAACAGCTCTTCCCTCACCGAGCCCCAATGCACCACATCACGTTCGACTTGGCAATCACATCGATGTCGATAACCCAATTCACATGGCTCCATCTCGGCCTATAAAAGCACCACCCACGTCCTTCTGGGCCCCTCAACTTCATCACAATGACAGTCCGTGCTTGGGAACCAGGAACCGCATACTGTTACGGTGACATCGTCGAATACCAAGGTAAGTTCTGATCAACTTGGATCACTACAACTCTCACCCTGCTACGATAGGTGCTAGATACAAAATAATCCAGCCGCATACCTCCCAGGTGAGCATCATCGAGCATTGCTCGGTGCCATCGGTGATCTGATAATGCCACCCAAGGGAGATTGGGCCCCTCCCGTAGTCCCTGCCCTGTGGGGCCGTATCCCCGACTCCGAGTGGCAATGCCACGAGCCGTATAACCCTCCCCATGATAAGGGTAATGTGGTGATCTTTTCGTGTCATCGGTAACGTCCTCATCCTCCTTCAAGGAGACTACCATGGCCAATGTGTGCCTCAACCGAGTAACTACGACCAGCATCCAGAGCAGCAAGTTGAAGTCCCACAGCAAGAGCAGAAGAAGAATTGGTGGGACCTCGACGATGATCGCAAGAAACAGCTCATGGTGCGGCTTTTATCTCAAAGTCCTGCGAAATCTGATCGCTCTCTAGATGGGAGGAGGGCTTTTGGCCGGTGCCACCGCCCTCGCCGGGGGGTACTATGCCTACCATGAGCACGAGAAGAAAAAATCGGAGGAAGAAGTGAGTTTCACTGCATACGTTCTTTTATTTATTTTTTGGACCTTGTCTTACTCATTTTCCTTGAAGAAACAAGCCCTCACTTGGGGTTTGCAAGGCTGGCTGCGCGATGGCCAGGCTCGCACTGAAGAGTTCCGCAATCATGGCCCCCGCGGGCCCGCAACCTGGGTGCTCATTGAGGGACGCGAGAACATTCCTCCCTCGGCTATAGAGGCCGGAAGAGATAAAGATGGTAATCCGATTTACATCGCTCGCGTATTTTACGAAGATGGACTCCGTACGTTCTGTCCTTCACACCTCTGCCTCCCCTTGACATATTTTATCCGGTGTTTAGAAGTTGGCAAGGCCTCTCGTGCGTTCAGGGAAGGCGCGGTTATTGGGTATGGAGGCAGAGTTGTCGAGGTACCGCACTCTCCCGTCCTTCCATCTCCCCGAGAACTGACATGAGCAATCAGCTCAATAAATTTGAAGTGCTTATCGGCGATCCCCGTGCGATACGATGGGTTCCTTATAGGGATCAGCTGAATCTACAGCAACTCGGTGCACGCCCTGTGGAAGGTGGGAGAGAGGCGAATGGTGCCGCGCTTTACGTCGGCCGAGCCGAGCACCACGGTGGTTTGCACCCCGCCAAGATTGGGGAGCATCTCCCAGCCGCGCATCTCGCGTTCAGTGGCACGGAGGTTCTCGTCAGTGTACGTATCCGATGCTAGAGCCACGAATACGATTCTAACATGAGATGCAGGAATATGAAGTGTTGTGCTACAACTGAAAGGAGGCTCGTCTTTCCTATGAAACTTGTGTTGAATCTGTCTCTTAAATTCTCGGTACCAATGTATGATTTATGATTTCCGCTAACGAGTAGTGGACAGCGCGAATAGCAAGGGTTGCAGACCACTTTCATATCGAGCGAGCCTCTGTCTGTGCCCCACACTCAAAACGCTGCCAACCAGAATCTGGCCTTTCACAACTAGGGGACAGGTTGCACATACGCTACGCATTCTCTTCCCGATTGGTGATCTGATACACAACGACTTTGAGATAGTATCAAAAAAATGTGCATGTTCCACGTCCTAATGACGTGGCCGGTGACACCAAAGAAAAGCAAACAGAGCTATATGCATCAACACGACACAGATATGCGTATCATATCACCCCATTGAAGCAAAAAATCAACACCGCAAGAAAAAGACAAAGCAGCGCGAGCGTAGATGCAAAACATAAGTATAGGGTTCGAGGCAAACAAAGCAATGAGTGTCAAAGATACGATGAAGCAAGTAGAGATGTCCATGAGAATTAAGTGTTCGAGGTGCGCACACAACTTTCGTCGCAGCAGAATCATGAGTCTAGGGCAGAAGGCCGTCCGCTCGGTCTTCAATGAGTTTGGCAACGTAGGGTCCGTATACTGGAATTTGCTCGCCCTGGAAACCCTCAGGATAATTAGGCCACGTCAACTCTGGGTGTGTCGTTGAACTATATGCAAAAAATCCCGGCGGTCAGTTCAGCCCATCATTTGTCCACAAAGGGACTCGAAACGTACGTGTCATTCCATACGGCGAAATGCTTCATACCCAGAGCTCGCGTGGTCCATTCGTAATCATGCGCATATCCCTCCGGATAGAACAGTTCAATTACTGTCGAAATCGGGGTTATAGGCAGCATGATCAGATGCGTGAGACCATTCCCGTGGACGCCGACAAGGAACTAGCGGTAAAAGGCAAGCGATGAACACGAGCCAGCCATGTAGGGAATCCACATGAGGCGCTTACCGTCGTCCGTGCGGCGAGTGCGAGTTGTTCTTCCTTCGAGAGACGCTCCATCGCAACGACGTTCAATTCCCAGCCTCGCCTTTTACATAGCTCGAAGAGCGCGCGTACGAGACCCTTATGATCCTCGGGAATTAGATGTCTTCGCACATTCTGCCGCGAAATATAGGTGACGACGATTTCCTCAACGCCACCGTTTGTCGTCGGCCCACGCTCAGTCCGCATAAACGCGCGTGTCCCCATAGCCAGCGTGCGCTGACTTACCCCGGCAAAGCGCAGCACGTTACGGCGCACTGGCTCCCACCATCCGCGTTCGAGGAAACCTGTGCGACCTGAACGCTCGACGACTCCTTTCACCGCCTCGGCGGCAGTGCGCTGCGTACGCTCCCCACACTCCTTGCCACGGAATGCGGCGCTGCGATCCGACAGAAGGACAGTGTCGAACCACCACGCGCGGCCTTTACGTTCGCCCGAGTGAAGAGCAGTAGTGGTCACGCGGTCTAGCCAATCAAATTCCGTCTCGATGGTAAGGGACGGCCATGCGGATCTCATAAAAAAGAGATTCATCCCTGGTCCGTCTCGCCATTCTTCGGGAATCGCGTGTGGGAAAATGGCACGGGTAAAGGGTGGTACGGCAGAAGTGGAGCCGTCGTCTGAGAAGGTACCGTGCCAGAAGGCCCAAGCCCCAAATAGCAACTCTGCACAAAAATGATAGTAATGGTGCAGGACTTGTCAAAGTTAAGCATCTTCTTGATCAAAAAAAATTCTGAACGTGAAACTCACATTGCCCAGGATCGTTAAAGAGAAGCTGATAGCGAAAGTGATGAGCGATGATCGGGATGGAAAGTGAGCGGGCGTACAGTTGAACCGTCGATAGGGAAAATTCGGTTCGGTTCCTTGATAGAAAGGTCTCCCCCCCAACGCCAATGTGCTTCTTCAGGACTGATGACAGACATGTCGCGAGCAGTGGGCATCCGCTCTGCAATGCTCTCGGGAGTGTTCTCGGCAGGCAGACCAGTGGAGGTCATCAGCTTGATGTCTGGAAAAGATTCCGGGTTTGAGGTGACGATGAACAAGGTGCCATCAGCCATGTATAGGTTGCGGAAAATTGTCCAGCCTGGGGCGTGGCTGACGAGTTCCGTTTGAGGGATCTCATGGTCGATGTTGGGTACCGATGAAGAGGGAGTAGACGGAGGACTGGGAGATGTGCCACGTGATTGGTCCTGCACGGGTGGTGGGATGTTGGGTGCAGGGACGTTGGGCGCGGGGATCTTGTGTGCGGGGACGTTGGGTACGGGGATCTTGTGTAGGGGGACCTCGGGGGGAGGATCGTGAGAGGAGACATGGGTGCTGAATATTATAGAAGAGGACTGGTGGACAGGGGGAGATAAAGAATATAATACATGTATGCAAGCAGCACCGAAAAGGATGAGGAGAGCATCGCGACGTGAGATGACTCGAAAGAATGAGCGGACCGAGCCCCACATGGTGAACGAGAAAGAGGGGAGGATAAAGGGGAGGGGCGAAAGGAGGACGAGTTGTCTGATGCGGATGCTGGCATCTGGCTCCGAGGACGTGGTCTAAGAAAATCGAAATTGGTCGCTGCGCCCGCGTAACACGACAAAAAAGGAGATCGCTTTGCTTCGCCTCGGTTGCAACTGACCACAAATTCTGCCGACCTCCCTTCTAATGAAAAGTACTGTACCATCTCAGCTTACGCAAAATATGTGCCCCCTCAGCCTCCACTCACCGCGACTCGAACTGGGCCAGGAATTACTGCTGTACGCTAGCTGTGCCCGTAATAGGAAAAACAAGTCGCACTGGCAAGTGCCAAGTCGTACTAACGTGTCCATGCCAAGATTGACATATTATTGACACATTTCCTGCGATCGTACCACGATCACTTGACCCCAGGCGAAGGCACAAAGTTGAATGCTCTGCTGTGTACGATCGTCGACCACGCGCCGCATGGCAATTGAACATACAGCAAGCAGGATTAACTTACTACTGTATACTTCGAGTTATTCATTAAGTCGTGTGGTCCCTTTTACGTCAATCAATGTCAAACCAAGTGGGCGCACGAGCCAATCATGACATATCCCGAAAAGGCTTGAGCTAACCTAAGTTGCTGGCTTTCATGAACCTGAGGAGTACTATACTGTGAGGGGTCACCTGACTGCATTTCGGCGGATTCCGCGTGTCAGCATTCAGTGCGTCATGGGGTCACACCGTGATGTGCGTAGGTCACGGTTGGCGTGACAGATGGCCTCCCCGACATGGGCCGCTCCTCACTTCTTCCAGTCAATGGGAGTTCCTTTTCTGTTCCATCTAACACTCAAATTCCTTCAAAGTCCACCTCCACTCCATCCCTCGATCCAGATGTTAGCTTTTATAGGGTTGTCTCAGCATCAACGATGACCCTGGAAGATCCTGCGTTGGGACGGCAATCTCCCAGTGTTCCCGACAAACGTAAACGCGACTCCGAACTTCGTGGCTCAGGTGGTTCTCAGTTGCGGGATGCCCAGGAAAAGGTCGAGCAAAAGCGTGCAAAAATTGCGGCCCGGGTCCCTAGCGCAATGGGTCTTGGGAACGCGACGCCCGCCTCAACTACCGTCACATCTCTCGCCGATCTTTACGCCCAGCTACGTCGTGACAGCAGCGGAGTCGCGACCGGACAGCAAGACGCGTTGAACGTTCTCCCCACGCCGAAAGTTGCGCACAAAGCTGTCTCCGGGAATGGACGACATCGTGATCATCAACTGCAGGGCATTCCACATGGTCACTCCTCTGGCTCGTCCCCGGATCCCATCGCAATGAGCGAGAATGACGAGGAGATCGTTGTAGTGAAGCATGTGCGACCCAGCGCGCCGCAAGTACGCGCTCGTTTAGAGCCAATACCTCGACTCGGTCCTCCTATGCGCTTGAAACCGGTTTCAAAACCCGATCCGAACACGTTGATGCCGAATGGCTCTACCACAGAACAATTAAGTAAAACATCGAATAAATCGGTCAAGCCCAAGCCTAGGTTTGCTGTTGTGATTACCTCCCCTCCCAAACGGACAACACACGAACCTGTGCGTGTTGAGGGACACACTGTTCAAGGTCAAGATACTCCACAATTTCTAGATCCTGCGCACGACATCACGTTAAGGGAAATCACGAATGGAAAGAGACGTAAATCGCCCTCTCCTCCCGTACCCTCTTCTGTCACCCCTCCTCCGGTTACACCGCCCCCGACGGTAACCATCGAGTTCATCAAGGACTCCGTACCTGAGCCAGGATCGAGGCGTTCTCGTCGCGCCCTCGGCTTACACGAAGGCGCTTCCCTCACCCCACGAGATATCGAC
The DNA here is from genome assembly GCA_003314055.1 of Lactifluus hygrophoroides. Lineage (NCBI taxonomy): Eukaryota > Fungi > Basidiomycota > Agaricomycetes > Russulales > Russulaceae > Lactifluus > Lactifluus hygrophoroides. The sequence continues at coordinate 17,231 of QLPC01012461.1, forward strand.
ATCCTCCTCGACGCCACCCCGCTTCCCTTCGCCCTTTCGCTATCTCGCATTCACCGTACGACACACGATAAGGGCGGTGATGGCGACAGTGGGAACGAAGAAAGCTCGTGGTGGTATCACCCTATATTCGAAGCGCGTGCCAAGGCGGATATCCGCCGGACTCTGCGCGCCTTGCTTCCTGCTGACCCTGCCCAAGATCCACCGCTGCCAATAGGAGCAGACGCGAATGGCCGGAGGGCAGAAATTCGTCCGCGGCAACCCAGAGCGCGGATGTGGGCAGAGCGACTCGAGGACGAGTTTGGACCAGGCTCGCTCGCTCGTGGGCTGGGCCGTAAACCAAGACGGGTGGCGGTGAGTGCCTAGTCACTCTTGGCTAACCATTTTTCTTTCACGCGCCGGCGTGCTCCCAATCAAAAGTCTAACCTTAATCCTTTGTAGCGGCCTGCAGGGGCGGCGCGACGAGCGGACAGCGACAGCTTGCCTTCGAAAGAGAGAGCTGCGCTGCGCCCAGCCATGGTGGTCATCGCGAACTCGTACAAGGGCCCTCACCGCAGCATCGACCCGCCATCGCAACTTCGTTCGCTCAAAGACGCTGTGGTTACTCATCCTGACCCCAATGCTGACACCGAGACCCGCTTAGTGGATGGGGAGGGAGAAAAGATGGACGTGGATGTGGGTCTGGATGCGACTGTGAAGGAGAGCGATGCGGCCTCATGGACGGCTGCGCTACTCCCGCTCGTGAAGGGCAAGACGGTAATGGACGCGGCTAAGATGGCGCACACGAACGACACGCTAAGCAAAGTAGAACGAGCGAACGAGCGAAACACTATCTCCCCTGAGGTGCTCAAGGTAAGTTTTTTTAGGGATCCTAGAATCCCCCTTCCCGGCATCGCGTGCACAGAGACTTGCTGACTGTAATGACATACGGCAGGAGAGCGCGCTTGCGGACACCGTACGGAGGCTTGGTGAGTTGGAAGATGTTCCGTTGGGGGACGAATATGACTTGCGTAGGCGTGCACGGACGTTGGCGGAACGATGGAAGGAAATGTTCGGGGATGACGTCGTTGATTTACAACATGGCGTGTTCTTGCACACATCATTATAGAAGTTACTCATATGCATACGTATACCACTTTTTTTGGTTCAAGTGGACTCTTAATATTTAGCGATGAGTGAATAATCGAAATGCAGGAAAAAAAACGAAAAGAAAAGTAGCAGCACCTCGTTTCGATCGAGGGACCTCAGGGTACCACCAAATATGGGCCCTGCGCGCTATACCAGCTGCGCCATGCTGCTAGGTACCTTTTTCCTTCACCAAATTAATGCATATGGTTGTTCGTCCAAATCTACGGGCTGCATAACTTACTTCATAATTACCCCTGTCGAATTTCCTCCGCTTTGGCGTTGTCACTTGCGACGTCATCGTGTGGGGTTGAGCATATATAATCCGTCCCTCGGCATGCCTTCCTTTAACCAACACTTTTATCATGTCTTCCAACATTCAGCTTGACCCTTATATCGCCAACGCGCAGAATGATAATGTGGCCCCGGCGCAAAAGATCGAAGGTAGGCTCCCCTATATCAGGCAAGCCAGTGCCTCGTTTACATTGAACTGGCAGATCTCCACAAGGTCATTCAGGGTGCTCAGACGGGCATGCTCACGACCCGCTCGTCAAGTGGTGATCTCCATTCGAGAGCCATGACACCAATTGGCCGTGAGTTTCGGCATTCGTATCTTCAACGGAGCCTCTCCATGACCATGAATCTCCAGCGTTCTCAAGCAATCAAGTTAATCTTTTATTTATCGCGAACAACGCCTCACCAAAATTCAAAGAACTCGCAAATGATAATCACGTCAATGTCAGCTTCTTTGACACTGCAACGACACATTGGGCCAGTTTCTCCGGGATTGCAAAGGTAATCGAGGACAGGTCTGTCATAAAACAGCATTGGAGTTCTTAGTACGCGCTCGAGTATCATCTATTAACCGATACTGCAAGACTGACATGATGTCCGTGGACAGCATCTCAGCCTATTTTGGGGATTTGGGTGACGGCATTCATAAAGGTGACGAAAATGATCCCCGTGTGGTCATAATCGAAGTTGTCCCCGATGAAGTCCGTTATTGGCTTGCTACCAGTGGCGCAATTTCTCGTGGAGTTCAGGAGATCGCGCAGGCAGCACAGGGACAAGTCGCTACCCCTGGAGAACTGCGAACAATTATAAAAGAGGAGGTAAGGAATTTGCAGGTGATGATGGGCCGTCGTTCGTTTCCTGATTTTGCCCCGTAGATCCAACTTGTTCAAGGACTGGACTCAAAATGAGAGCAGCATTTCGCGTATCATTATTCACACAACAACCATGATTTGGAGTTTTGTTACGCACGTATGGATTATTCGACCGATCAACTTGAAGTCCAGTAGCGTGTCTTTCGTATATGTACCTTTGAATCGATAATCGAAATACAATCGTAATTATGTCCCGAGAATGTGGTTATTTCGAGACTCCGATCGACGTTACAAGGAATGCCGCGGTATCATGACCTGATATGGTGGTCTCGTAACTACTGGAAAATATACCCAGGTCTGTTGACGTCCACATATCGTGCAAAAGAACAGTGCTTGAGGTTAGTCCAGGTACGTCCGCAAAATCGATCGTGAATTTCGTGGAGTTGTCATTTGTGTTGACAATAAATACATGAATACCCCTGACAGAGCGGCCCGAGTAAAACTGTGGTGGCTTCGTACTGGCGGTTGTGGACGACACAAAAGGTAAGGCAGGTTTCCCCACAGTATGGTCCTGGTGGAATGCGAGGAGCTCTGCATTCGTGATTATCTCGAGTTGCTTCGAACTGAGTAACGAGAGCTAAACGCGAGTCCAATGGTTGCACTCAGTGAGACCGATAATGCGTAGCAATAGAAGATTAACATACGTCGGTGCCAAGCAAAATGGGACTCTTCATGAATGCCCACACCGCAAAGTGTGTACGTTCCTCTTGAGTCGTCAAGTTGCCGTTGCCGATTTCCATCATATCCATATCGTTATGTGCAAAGAAATCAACCGAGGACAGGTGCTCAACATTCGTGACCATGATGGATTTTATGAATTCCCAGGTTGGACTAGTAGTTTGTCGGTGTAGGGTGTTCATCGCATACGGGACTCGGGTTCTGGAAATAAAATGTTTACGCACGTGGAATCTCCTGACATGCGCCAGGAATGACCCTGGGTCCCACACGTGGTTCAGTGTGACAGAAGAAAAAGTAGGACTTTGTATCGACGACGTACAACGCGGGCTCCCCAAGTCCATACTTTCGCCTCGCCCCAGATACAGATACTAAACTGCATTGGTGGATCGTTCTTAGCGATGGCAGCGCTGACGTTTGGTCACTCATGTGAGTGAAGACGGTACGTTGAGATAAATAGAAAAGCTCACCCCATGGTACGGAACCGGATGCCCGAGTTCGAGTTGCTACGGAAGCCCTGAACATCCGCTTGGTGCGAATAGTAAATCGGACTTACTACCAGTCTCCTCCTCGAGGGACCTACATTATAAAAAGACGATCGTGTTACAGTTTACTGGGAACGCTGGAGAAGATGATCGAGAGCTTACGCTAGTATCGGTCCAATTTTCGGGGACAAAGCAATTATCTACAAGAAAGATCGTCTTTATCTATTATATTTATCACTCGCGAGTATGCTTTACCGTATTTCAGATCTGTAAGGTGTCAGGTTGGCTTTTGAAGGAACGATAGAGGTTGCGCGGCTCACAGTCGATGCCCCAAGACTCCCACGTTGCGGCATCAACAGCTTCGTAACCTAAGGAACCGGGATATCCCGCACAGGTCATGTTGCCAGCGTCACTATATTCAGTCAGAAGGTTGGAGGACCCAATCAGCAAGGAATATTTGCCTATATATGCCGATTTTGAGACCCAAGGAATGGATCTGATCGGCCAGAGCTTTCATTCCATTGGGAAACCTTACTGGGTCTGGGACTTGCTCGTTCGTACTGGGATCACGGTCCAACAGAGCCCAGCAATCCTGCGGGGTAGTCAACATACAGTGGTCAAACGGGACCAGAATTGACACATACATCGATATTAACGTATTCGTAGCCAGCTTCCCGCAGGCCCAGACTAACAAATGATTGAGCTGCAGAAAGCACCTTCTCTGCAGAGATCTCTGTAGACAACCATTAACTAAAGGAGGGGATAGAGACAAGGCCTCTCGTTACCACAACGATATGCATTCCAAGTGTTCCAGCTAACATAACTCGGTCAACGAGGTGAGAGTGACAGAAACAGAGATAAGCTCACCCTAAAGCAGGGAGCCGTCCAATGGCAGTTGATGGAGGGATTGTAGGAGCCTCGCTTGCGATGTCTGGGAAGGCGGGCATTTCAACACATTCCCACGGGGTTGGTGGTGTGTAGACCTACGTGGCGGAGGGGTAAAGTGTTCGCACCCGCTCAGTAAAGGCAAGATCATTGGGCACACGTGGAGCCAACGGCGCAGAGGAAACAACGAGAGAGAATTTAGACTGGACAGCAAGTCGGGTTCAGTGTGGTCCACGGTAGTGACGGTGCATCTTCCAGGAGTCATGGGTATTGGAGTAGATAGCTGGTAACACGAAATTACTCATACGTTCTGTACAGTGTGTCGCATAGGGCCTTTGCATGTCGGGTTGTCACTTCAGTTGCTTGGAAAACCAAGGATGTACCAAGTGAGCTTAAATCGAGCTAGTACGTATCTCAGTAAACAGACAGGTTGCATCATAAGATGTTTTACCATTATTATTTCTGATGAAGTGCCCACCTGACCGCACAAAAAAACAGGCGACAAGGCAGAGCACTTTAAAAGAGGAAGAGACAATGAGTCGTATACTGCCAGGCTTGCCCGGAGCCGGCACTAGCAAACACCGCTGGATTAGGTAAGGTTCCGAACACATGGCTGGTGGCTGGTGAGAGGAGGTCGCTGTACGGAGGTCGCTGTACGTTTAAATACACGGAAATGCCGTTGGCAACTTCTCCATTCCTTCTCCTCTGACCACATTCACGTTCGTTAGATGTCCGGCATTTCGACCTGGAGAGATCTTCTGCTTCCGGATGGTCAAGAAATCGATGTCTTTCTCTCGAGAATTGATGAAAGAGAAGGATAGTCCATCGCAAAGACATCCAGCTTGTCCCTTCAGGTGTGGGACACCGACCGGCTTCCACCCTCAGCACAGTTAGTCAAGGATTTGCCCTTCGAGATGCAGGACCATTTGCGCGACATCCTTGACAAGTCTTCCTCTGATACGGCTTCAAGGACGGGTTTCGTCCATATTACGGGTTACAGTGACACGCCCGCCAGCGTTTTCCAGGTGTTACGAATGCAATGCGACCGTCGCGAAATCCTGCGTAATTACGAATCGGGGGCCGCCGCCGTTGCACAGTGTCTCTCTTACGCGGTCGCAGACATTCATCGTGCTCTGACAGGCAAACAGCTGACATTCCGAGGTTAAGAGCACACGTCAATCACTGCAGTAATTACCGATTACGGTTACTGGCTCGATGATGTGGTTAAAATAGTTATGGGAGGATAAGTCCCCGAAAGTGTTCGACAAGTTCATCGAGTGGCTCGTGGAGAAGATGAAGACACACGAATCAATCATAGATCTGTACACCGAGACCACACCAACCACGTACGACGGTTTCAAGGCCATCTTGAGCAAGGTTCGTCTGTTTGCCTCTTTCGCTCTTCCATAGTCTGAATTATCTCTACCTCTAGCTTGCATCCCATGCAGGAGACGTCGAGCCACGGGTTCGTTGGGCCATCGTGTGCAGTGAACTTCGATATGCCATCGTTTTCATCCCACTAACACCAAAACAACCTAGAATACATTGCTCGCCGATCATGCGGTTTTGTCATGGACCTGGCGATGAGGCCAAACCTGTCGGACAGCCACCTATCTGGAGCATGTCGGAGTACATATTGCCTACGGAAATTCATAAACTCGACGACGAGATTCTGAGCCACAAATTCGGTTTGCTTGTCCCTTCAGGAGATCTGTCTTCATCGGATCTGCGATCAGGAAGGTTCGTGCGGTCCATCAATGAAGTCTATGAAAGTACAAGTCACTCGGGATACTAACAAAAGTCAGAATCCTTTTTTTTTTACACATATTACTGACGAGTCTGTCCAGACCCCAGGGAGCGCGATTGTTCAGCGTTTCGACGCCCACCCAATGGATCTCACACTCGCTAACATGCCCTATTTCTAGCATGCTGAGAAGCGGTACAGTCCATCCATACACCTTTACCGCTACCTTGGAGCAGGTTGGTCTTCTGTCTATGCGTCAAGTAAATCACTTGTCGTCATCAAATTGCTGCTGTGTACAAGAAGAATAAGGCGGAGCTTGAGCGCCAGTTCAGAAGTGAGAAATTGGCATACCATAAACTGAGCCGCATTGCTGAATAGGTCGTCCTTCGTTTTTATGTGGAATACGAGTGGTATGGTGGACGAGCGATTGTTCTTTCTGATGAGGGTCAGTTCTTGTCACATCTCGAAAATTTCACATCGCTGTCTGTTGTCGAGACTCGAGAGGTGCGACTCGCCATGATTCGAAGAGGGTAATACTGACTTTTGTGTGCAGACTTATCCTGTTTGGGGAGCTGTATTGCGCCCACCGTCTCGGAGTCGAGCACGGAGACCTTGAGCCACAGAATGTGTTGCAAAACAGGTGGTCCTGTTTTCCCAAGATCAATGATTTTGGGGCTTCGAATGTCCAGCATTCATGTTCGGGGTAGAGTGTAGAGAGCTGAAAGACATGTGGGATAAGCTCCAGCTGGACAGGGTGGGTTTCTAGTTGAAGAGTTGGGTGCTGGAGAAGTTTAAGACGAGAAGTATTGGTCAACGTCATAACCACGGGCATTCCTGCGAATTGGAGAATGTGGCCGCAAACACACAGATACCTGGCGATCGCTTTCGATTTGTAACTAATTCTTCAATTCAGCCATTAATTGTTTTGTTTCTGAATTTTATGGCGGCCTGGGACCACCAGATTGCATCCGTGGACATCTGGTTTTATGGGGGGTATTGGGGAGTATTGGGATGAGAGACAGGAGACGATAGGGGGGTCGGCGCTCCCCCTGATCGAGGACAAAAGAAGTGAACTACGACGATAAGAATCATATGACAATTGCACTGTAGAATACTACTACCAAACCCTCAGCTCGTTTGTCCGCTGGCTGAGGGTGGGCATAGCCCGGACCGGTGGTCCCGAATTTGATACGGACTCATTAATTGGTTTATCTATACTGTACCAGTTCTTTATCAGTCTCGATTACATACATCTACGCATTTCAGATCAGTACGATAGAAATTTATTTTCTCATCGTTACAGGACTCTGTCCTCCTACGTATAGTACGATACTTTCATTACATCGTTCCTCAGTCTTTCTGTCAAAAAGACTGAGGTCAATTACCATTTGTTTACTTACTATTTCGTTATCATTGACGTTGTATCTACAGATAGCGATCTTCACAAGTAGATACAACAAATGTTATAGTCTTTCTGTCCAAAAGACTGAGATACGGATCTTTACGGATCTTTACAAATGGATTCAGCGAAGAAACGTCTCACTGTGCGCAACCGTTTCAAGCCGGCATCGAGTCAGTCCAATATTAAAATGAGCTACCCTTCCACCTCGACGATCTTAACTCCCGCTCAGGCTACTTCGTCCGCTCCTTCAGACGATAAGACACCATTCTGCGGGATGTATGTATCTCATCTCGACAGCCTACAGCTGATTCAATTTCCGATTGCTGACGCAGCCCCCATGGATCAGATGTCGCCGACAGTTCTCTCGGTACACTTGCCCGCGTTGCAATCTACTCTACTGCTCGCTCTCTTGTTTTCGTGCGGAGGCACGAGGAATTTTTTTTTTCAGAGTCGTGTACTTATAATTCGGTTTGATTCTAGGCGCACTCGCAATGTTCAGAGCCGTTTTATCGTGACCAGCTCGCATCAGACATACATACTGAACCGTCAGCATCTGCTGATGAACGCAAGGCGATGATGGACCTGCTAAAGCGCTTTGAGGTGGATAATCTCGATGATCCATTTGCCAACCCGGAGAACAGCGACGATGAAGGTGGAGATGGCCTTGAGCGGCGGCTGGCGGGTATCGATCTCGGTGAGTTCTGATTTGCAGGACTTTTTGATCCCCCTCAGGGTGGGGCAACGGGCGCTGAACGCTTTCGCAGCGAGTGCTTCTGCGGATAGGATATGGGCTGCGCTTACTCCAGAAGAGCGTACCCGTTTCACGCGTGCTGTGCAAGACCCGGACTCTGAGCTGGCCAAAGCTCTTCTTACTAGTCCTGACCTTGTGGATGATGTTCCCGCGCCGTGGTGGGTTACACCTTCAGGTACGCGTCCGGCCAATGCTCCAGCATTCCGTCCTGCACGACCCCCCGATGTCATGGTCATACCGGATGCCTTGTTGGTAGCCCCGAAGTCACCTCCATCCGCTCCGACCCTCCCATTAGCATACAATCTAGTTGCAATCCTGTGAGTCCCAGTGCCAATCATTTTTTAATTTTATTTCATAGGGTCTCTCTGACTTGTTTGCGTGGAGTGTTGCATACGCTTATGCGTCGCGACATCTTTCTGCTTACCCCCTCGTTTCCTCACCCGAAGCACGCGCTCTCGTCTCTCATATAGTACCCTTTCTCGTCGCACGGGATGACAAGACATGTTTCCCTGGCATCGAATCTGCATCTACCGACGTGTTTTCACGTTTTGAGGTGGTACGTGATGTGCTGCAGCGCCGTCTCATCTCATCGAGGACGCTGAGAAACCGCACAGGGCTCCATGACGCCGACTGCCTTTGCAGTTCTATTGCGCGATGCAGCCACATTGCTGCGCCCGCCGCTCGTCACGGAAGAAGATGGGATGGTGCTGGCATTGCGCGCCTTGTCGGATCTGCAGGCGCTGTTCAAACCAGATGCTTCGCGAACTGCAGCGAAAATCGTGTTCTACGCGGCGCAAGTCCGTCGCGCATCGGTACATTTTTTGCGCGGCCTTGCTGCAGATGTGGAAAATTGGGCGGCAAAGCTCGAGAAAGAGGGCGAGGATGAGAGAAGGGATAAAGGAGAGCAGACGGAGGCTGCCGCACGACAGGTAGTTGATAGCAATAGAGTGGATCCTCCTCCAGAGAAACCACTCACAATTGAGTTGTCTTGAAAGTTGAAACTTTGACTCGTTCAATTTTTCTTTTCGTCTCTGCAATAAGCTGGAATCTTGCGCGCTGCTTCATCGCAGTGGTAGAACACCAAACGCTGACGTCAGACAACGGACACCGTTACCGTGGATGACGGCCCGCTTGACCGTCACACCTCCTGGCTCGTTTCCGGTTCGTTTCCATTTCCGGTTCGTCACATTTTTCTGTAGATTTCCAAGCGCTGGAGACGCTGCTTTCAGGGGGAGAGCCGATGGAGTGGTGGGCGTCGCAGCCACGGTTCTCTTGTTACTTGCGGTTTGTGCAGCGGCAGCATCGACACAGGATAGTGGACGAAGACCCGACGGATCCAGCACTTCTGCTAGCTGAACATGGCCAAGACTAGATGAAGAGATTTTTTTGCGCAGAATATATGTACTTTGATCTGTTGTCCAAGTTCTCGATTTGTTACTGCGTTTTTTCTCCACATCCCGGCACTTTTTTTTTTTTACACACATTTGCAATAAAGTACTTAATGTCTGTATACTAGCACGAAAACACGTTTGATAAACGATTTGTAATGTGATTGGCACGTTCATCAGTATTCCTACAATTTACTTTTTGGGACTTGTACAAGCTTGCACAATATTGTGCAAGCTCTAAAAGCATGAAAGCTGCAAGACCAAAAAGCTAGGTCCAAATTTTCACAAGTTCCATGTTTTTCTGCTCAAAAGTGCTCACAAGTTCACAAGTTGCAAAAGGGTTAAAAGAGTGAACAAGTTAAACTTGATTGCCATCCATTCATGCAGACAGTGAATAAAAACAAGCAATTATATTGCCATATGGGATGTAGATACAAAGAATAGTATATACTAATAAAATAGCAACTGGGTGGTGGTGAGGGGGGGGGGAACAGGCATCCCTCATCGCTGTCGCGTCGCTGTCGTATGGTCACATCGTCGCGCCTCCGTGTGGTTGCGTCACTGGGTTGTCGTGTGGTCGTGTCCCCATGTGGCCGCGTCGTCATATGGTCACGTCGTCGCGCCTCCATGTGGTCGCGTCACTGGGTTGTCGTGTGGTCGTGTCCCCATGTGGCCGCGTAGGGTGTAACACGGGTCACACCACAGGTGACTTTGTGTTACACCGTACCTGTTACGATACGTATTCGGACTTATTTTCTTTTCTTCTGACTGTGCACCTTCCTTTCCACTTGATCCCATGACCGCCCCACTTATAGCACAGCCTCCTTCATCATCATGACATCATAGTACTCCACGATGACGCGACCCTTACTAAGAGACTCCACTATGATCTCATTTGACTCCACTACGTCCCAATGATGTCACTGTACCAATAGCTATATATACCTGTAGGATACTACCCTGTACTACAAATTAGTCCTTCTCAATAAACAGGACTTGACATCGAACTCCTTACTGGGTGCCTGTCACGGTGACTCTATGTTCCATGGACAGTTCTTTTCTTCCCAGACACGTTGAACCCTCGCATCCGGAGGGCTATCTTGTTATCTACATGCCGATGGACTCCTGACCCCCGTTCTACCTATGGTACTTATCCTACAGACTACTTACCACTCAGTAAGGGCTCTAGGCCCTCTATCTTCGTACCCACACTCTGGACTATGACACGCACCCCATCTCATGACTTGACGGCCATATGGGCCCTTGTACTATACCGGATACGGATATCTGACTCGACTCGAACCTGGATCATGGGACAGGCCTAGGGAAGGCAGTGGAACATACTGGAAGGGCCTTAGGAGCGCCAGTGGATGTACTGTAGGACTACTTAAGGACTTGTGACGTCTCTAGGTAGCCTTAGGTCTGTTCTCCTCGTGGATATACTTTCTAAGTCATCCCTCTCATCGTGTGAACCCTCGCTCCTCAAGCTTATTGCTTGACCTCGCTTGGAACAGACTAAGACAAGTCAGAGGACGTATCGAGTCCTTGCTAGACTTGTGGACACGCTTAGGACTTAGGCGTGACATTAGAACAGACCTCAATCCTGGCTCCGAGGTCAAGGAAAGGAAAGCAACCCCAAAGGGACCCCGACTTTGGACAGAGACCCTCCTATCCCACACTCCCATTTCTGTGTCCCAGCGCGGGACCCAAAGACGTTCCGAAGGGATGTATTATACATTGGAAGGGACAAAGGGCTGTCTATCATTTGAAGAAAGGAGCCGACGTTGAAGGACATATCGTCAGGTGGAGCGGTTGGTACACCCTCTCGGACGAAGGACTATTCCCTCTTACATTCGCCTACAGACTCTGGTTCGAGTTCGAGAAATACTACCACCAAGATAAAGGCGACTACGACGACGACGAAGAAGGAGAAGCTATTAGACTTGCACCAAGTACCTATAACCCAGACCTCCTTCAAGTAGAACCCGAAGAACTCACGACCCTCGACGTGCAACCTCTGCTACAGGCATTAGAAGAAGGAGAAGACACTCCACGACCTGCTAGTACCGACCCCGACGACACTAACACCCCAGAAGATCCAGAGAGCGACTCTGACACCCCCGAGAACCCCAGAATGACTAGCACTACCACTATCATCCCTACGCAGGTCCAAACCGCCGCCAACTTGATGCTTAACCCCCTCAGTACGCATCCAGGAGGCAGCGGCGGATCAAGTGGCGGAGCCCCACCTCCCAACCCAGGACCCGGTGGACCAGGAGGACCAGGAGGACATGCCCAAGGACAACAGGGCGCTGCGCCATTTGGGAATGGACGAATGGAAGGCGCCCCACCCCCACCCTTCGGAGGGGAACGTCCCTTAGCAGACGCGTGGATGGAGGCGCTTATCCTCTATCAGTTTACCAACGAAGACACCCCTGTCATGAGGGATCCTTATAGAAAGGTTGCGCATGCTCTCACCTACATACGAGGACAGGCAACCGCCGAATGGAAGCATCAGAAGATCGGATGGATCTCAGCCAGACCCGTCCCAACTCCTCCCCATGCCGACGTCTGGGACGAATTCAGATCCAACTTCAAACAAGACTGGATGGATGTCAACGCTGCCACCAATGCCGTGACAGCGCTTCAGAAACTCAAAATGCAGGGACAGGATATTGACCACTACATTAGCACCTTTGCAGCGCT